>OMKY01211890.1:0-12776 GCA_900302395.1 Bregmaceros cantori | reverse complement strand
GTGAGTCTCTTGATCCGTTGCACCCCTAATAAATACACACACATATAACATATATATATATATATATATGTATATATATATATATATATACATATATATATATATATATATATATATATATATATATATATATATATATATATATATATAAATGCAATGAAACCAGTTGGAGTGGTGACACTACATCCACTGCACATGTTGTGTGCATGTGTGTGCTTTATTATGTTTTATTGCACCCAACTAAAAGCCCCTTAGACCGACTCACAGAATGGATACATTTCATAGTCCTGCAATGCATACAGTTTCATACCTACAGGGATGAATAAGAGGTTCACAGTTCAAACACACAAACTACACAGCCAAACCTCATTGTGACATCATAGAGAGAAACTAGAGCCGGACCGAGGGACCGGCGTTTCAAAGGACCGGCTCTCGGCAGCGCCACCAGATTTATAGGCCCCTGACCAGCAGACACGGCCGCTAAAACCATCTGTGCGGCCCGCGCATACGTCTGTTTACAGGGCGGCCTCTGTTTTTGTAATTGCACACTAAGAATAAAGAATCATAGCCCACATGCACATATATAGAGACAAACATACAGAGAAAACACAAACAGACACACACAGACAAACACAGACACACACAGACACAAACACCCTAAAGCCCATGAGGGAAAGATACGCGTACCACTGTGTATGTGAGTGGGAATGAACAGTTTGCTAACAATGCAACATTCATAAACAATTTGTCTCAACATGAATATGGAGGTATTGGGGTTTTATGGACCTGCTGAGGACCAGAAGGAAGACTATGGCTGTGTCCGGAATCGCTCCCTATCCACTATATGGGGCGCACGCCATTATGTAGGGGTGTCCGAATTCTCCATGTACCCTAAATAGTGCACTGAAAGTATCCCACAATGCACCGCAAAAAGTAGTGAGCATTGGATCTACCCTAGACGGAGCAATGGAACCCATAATGCATTGCGAGATGTTTTAAAAATAACTTAAACTTTTAAAAAATGATAAAGCAGGAGTAAATAGCGACTGCAGCAAAACGTTATAAATGTAAGTACGTTTGACTTTTTCTGATGATTGTTACATTTTATAATTATATTTGTAATAATTATATTTTAATAAAATAATTTTAATTTTAGATTCATTTTTACGGCGCTAACTCTAATGTCCGAAATCTTGGCCATTGCTGTTGAGTGCACTATACGTGAGTGCACTATGTGTGGGATAGGGAGTAGGGGATAGGGAGCGATTTTGGACACAGCGATTCTTCCTCGGCGGTTCAGCATGCACACTTGGAGCAAATGGATTCTAGTTGGGCCTGTCACAATATTCGACATATATATATGTATAATAACAGAGCTGTCTATTCCCTCCACTCATCATTTCCTCCAAGTGAGGGATTTTGTTCACCGTCAGTCCTGCCACTTCCCTTCGGTGACTCCGGACTCTACCGTTGACTTACTTCTCTTTCCACACTTAACAAAAAAAACAAACATCTAATCTCTTTTTAATTCGTCTGACTCTCCAACTTTGACTGCCAAAGATAAAGGTGTGACGAAACTGGGGTTTGACATTTTGGGCGAAAACTGGGAAGAGCTGTGTATAATAAGACTATATGCGCTAGGCACTGTCTAATTCAAGCTAAAGTAGTAGGGTGGATTGCCCTAATGTGGGCCTTTTTTTGTAGCTAGCTAATATGGGACAATCAGTTGTCTAATGTAAACAGTGAAATGTAGTGTTGCAGTACATTGCTGTTAATACTACCATTACTATTATTTCGCTGATGTTATCTTTTGTTTTCTATTGCCGAAGTCAATTTCCATGTGCGTGCTTAGACAATATGGCAATGAAGTATTTCTGATTCTGATTCTGAAATTTGTAAATAAATCAAACTATTAAATATTATCAGCCCGCTAACTTATTATTGATTAATCGTTGGCATAACGACATTGAACTGAGTCTTTACAAATGCTACAACACATTAATTGCATCTTGGTGAAAAAAAAACAACAAAAAACAATTACTCGTCTTTCGTTCTGCCTTACTGGTGTGTGGTTGTAGGTGTGTTTTCCTTTTTGACTGACACTCCCAATAAAAGTTGTATTTTACTGAGAAATCATGAACATATTTGGAAACAAATAGACATACAGATGCACAGACAGACACACAAACACAAACACACTACAGCCCCTGAAGGGGGGACGTTGTGTGCATGACTGTGTGTGTGTGGGAAAAGTTTCCTGACAATACAACATTGATAAACATTGCAGTGAAGGATGTCTGTTTACTGTTCGAGACGTGCAGGGCTCAAAATTATTGCGTATTATGGAGATAGTGTTGTCTATGGGCCGTGATAACATACACAACACACAAGCACAGCATACACAAACATACAGAACACACACACACAGCCAAGAATTTCACAACCACCGAACATGGACCGCAGAAGGTTTGGACGTAGAAGAAGGTGACTCACAGGCAGACCGCGCTTGGTCGCGCTGGCTCCGGATTCGTTTAATGATTGATTATTGCCTCCCGTAGAGTTATTACGGAAAAACCAGAGGCATTCCTAGAGAAGCTGCTTAGGTCGAGCTGTTGCACGCCAAAGTGTATAGTTGCAAAGAGTCGACATGTAATAGAAAGTCCCTAGTGTCTGGGAAAAATGGCAGTGGGGGTGAACGTCGCTCAAAATACATAGTCATGTGTTGGTGATATGGACTTAATTTCCACATGAAATGCTGAGAAATAGATTTATAAAGCAACGGGAAACTCTTCAGTTACTGGCGTTTGTGCAAGAAATTAGCTTATTTAGCTACAGAAATTCATGTAATTAATTCATTATTTAGCAGTACACTGGGAGGTTGCAGTATCAGTGGCCATAGCCCAGTATACAACAATGTCAGCATGTTTAGTAAAATGAGTAGACGTACATTGCCTTTGTTTTTACCTTCAGAAATTGTACCTCATATAAATTCATTGATATAATTGGACGACAGGAAATATAGTGCCGTGTTCACCACGGTGGCTCAAAAGTCACACCTAAACTTAAACTAGAGATGTCAAAAATATTGGGTGGCCAATGTATGCATTGATGTTTATTTCTGTATCAGACCAAATGTAAATTTTCTGCCCTCAAAATGTAAAACTACAACAAAGCAAAAAGCCTTTTCTGAATTTCTGAAGTTCCTTCAGAAGATACTTAAATGAGTCACATATACTGTATATACATGTACAGTGAAGTGCTTACCCCCCATTAACCCATCCCTGTAGTGCATTGTGCTTCTAGAATAGATAGATAATCTGGTTTGATTTCCAAATCAATTAATAATGTAATATCTGTATTTCCTTAATGCAGGAACCTCTGTAGTAACCAAGAGAGCGAGAGAGTAAAAGAAAGTGAGAGAGAAAAGAGAGATAGAGAGAGACGGAGAGAGAGAGAGGGAGAGAGAGAGAGAGAGGGAGAGAGAGAGACCGAGACAGGCAGATGAGAAAAAAAACAAGCAAGATAAGAAAGAGAGAGAGAGCGAGAGAGCAGTGAGAGAGAGCCAGAGCGAGAGATAGAGACAGAGAGTGAGAGAGTGAGAGAGAGAGAGAGAGAGAGATATGACTAATGCCTTGGTGTGCAGTTCAAAACAAAATGTCTCTCGAGACCGACTTTAATGAAACCCCCATTAAAAACTGCATGTACCGTATGTGTGCACAAGATTGTGTGTGTGTGCTTGTCTGTTCGTCTGTATGTGTGTGTGTGTGTGTGTGTGTGTGTGCATGTTTTATTGTGTGTGTGTTTGTATATATATCTCATGTGTGCATGGTTGGGGTGTTTAAATGTCTATATACGTCATACTGTGAGAATGAATCTGTGTATGTTTTAGTGAACATGCGTGTGTTTGTGTGTCTTTCTATAGACTTCCTCAATGGAGTGAATGTGTGTGTGTGTGTGTGCCTGTTTGTGTGTGTGTTGCACAGGTCCATTGTGTCTGAGCTGCAAAGGTGTGAGTGTGTGTGTGCGTGTGTGTGTGTCTGTTTCTTTGTTTTCTTTCTTTTCGGTGTGATTCAGTGATTGTCGGGTGTGAAAGAGAAAGTGCAGGACGGCGCTGAATGGAAGGCGTGTTCAGTGTATGTGTGTGTCCGTGTGTGTGTGCGTGTGTCTGTGTGCGTGTGCGCATGTGGGTTGTGTGTGGCAGGCAGGCAGGGGTTGCTATGGCCGAGGTGGGTTTCCCAGGAATTACGAACACAGCAGAAAATAGTGCTGAACGCGTTGAAAGAGTCCCGCGTCAGAGCCCGCGTTCCTGTGAGTGTGCGTGTCCGGGTAATGTCTACGCACATGAGTGTTTTGTTTCTGAGAGTGTGTGTGAGTTTGTGCATATCGATAAATGTGTGTGCATGCTGTGTGCATGTTTGTGTGTGTACGTTTGTGCACAATCAGTGAATGCACGTGTTTGTTGTGTGTGTGCGTGTGTGTTAGTTAGAGAGAGAGAGAGAGCGACAGAAGAGAGAGGGGATAAAATAAAGTGGTTAGAGGGACTGGGGTAAGTTATCTGTAAGATACGTACACAGGGGTCTAGTGTTGGTAATGGGGCTGCTCTCAGTCCATTTTGCTGTGTTTGTCGAAGCATCATTGCAACCGCGCACCGTGTGTGCATTTCTCAAAACAACTGCTGCACACTGCAGAATGTGAAGCGGTACTCTCTCGCTCTCTCACACACACACACACACGCGCGCACACACACACATACACACACACAGATGCACACACACCTGAGCCACAAACAGACACACACACACACAAAGCATACACACACATCCCCTGATTCGCACATAGCCACATGGTGCAGAAAGCCCCGCTTAAGCACACATCTCCAAGTGCGCACACACCCACACACACAAAGCCCACCAACACATGCACATACTCAAACACACATATCCCCAAACGCATGCACACCCCCACACACACACGCAGACACAAAGCCTTGCACACACAATCACACACACCATTCCCCAATTTCAACACAACAGTAAAACAACCCTTGCTCAAATTCTTATTATCATAGCAATGACCAGGAAAATGGTTATCAGTCCATCAGTCCGTACAATCCTAATGGACCGCGGCACGGAACGGGTGTTGGCGAGTATTCTGTTAAAACCGTGATGGAGATGGATGGGTGTGGTGTGTTGGGAGCATTAATCAAGGCGACCCGTCACGCACCTGAGCCAGAACGTCAGGTGAGCCTCACCTGGCATCACCTGGGAGGCTGCCAGCAGTCCCTCATGTTCCATCCACATGCCTGGAGAATATCTCAACATCAATGATAATTTAAAGAAGATGGGGTGACCTGAAAAGACATCTCTCTCTCTCTTTCTCCCACTCTTTCTCTCTTTCGCTCTCTCTCTTTTGCTCTCTCTTTTTCTCTCTCTCTCTCTCTCTCTCTCTCTCTCTCTCTTTCTCTCCCTCTCTCTCTCCCTCTCTCTCGCCCTCTCTCTCTTCCTCTCTCTCTCTCACTCTCTCTCTGCCTCTCTCTCTCTCAGTAATATTTTGCTTAAAAATGAAATCCAGATTTTATTTTCCAAAAACTTAATTTCAGATTAGATTCCAATTCTTGAAGAAAATAAAAAACACATAAAAATGAATTATGTATATGGCCGCGGCGTGACGTCACTAGGGAGAACGGGGATCGTTCATCCGTTAATAATAATCAAGTATGACTATTATGATACTTGTAGGCTACAGAAATGCACCGTCATTTCCAACAACTCTGCAAAATTTCATCCAGATCCGTGCTCAAACTTTTCAGTTATTCAGGGGACAAACCGAAGTGACCAAAAACATAACCTGTCCCGGCGCTGGTAATAAGCATTCAGACGCACACCCCACACACACTACTGTGAAGAGGAGTTATTAGGTCTGGCAAGAGAAGAGATCTCTTTTCCAAAATGCTTTCTACGTTTCTAGTTATAGTTTCTAGTTTTTCATGAAGTTAACCATTCCATTATATATTACATGTTATAGATTGCCCCCAATATGGCTCTATTGCTTACTAAAACTAAGCAATAGGTTCGGAATTTCAATATTTCAATAACTTCACAGGAAAGGATCGAGAAGGGGGATCCATGTATTTTTGCTATTAATCCATCATTTACAAGTTGTCCAACGGGAAACAGGTATCTTAAATTGCTTCTACATTACAGTTATGTATTGGACCCCTAGTACTACCAAATTACTGTATCCATAGTGACTAATTATATTGCCAACAGAAAGACTCTGCTCGGCAGGCGAGAGTCTGACCGTCAGTCAGCTGTCCTTCAGAGCAGGAAGGAAGAATAGATTGATGTTTGGCTGTGGATCCACATACCTTCACTGTAATAATAATTCATAGTGACTCGGACGGCCTGCTGTGACCTGTCTAGAGTAAATAGTACTGCAACTTCCTGACACAAAGGTGAGGCGCGATACTAACAATGCTTGGCGGCGTCAATACTGTACCGACATTTGAGTTAATATTTGCAATATCCAATGTACCGACCAACAGACTAGAAAATATAACCTGCCGCTACTGGTTACTTTTAGTTCATTTATTAGTAATTTAGATTAATTTTTCAGAATGAGCGCCATTCATAAATCCAGTGTTTCTGCTTGCTGTATATCCTCGGTGACAAGCCATGTCTACAATTTTACTGACAAATCCATTGCCTGCATGTGTGTATGCTTGCTTTTTAATGGGTTGGGAAGGTTGTGGGTCAATTGCTCTTTCTATTTTTGTTGTTTTGTTTTGCTGTGTTACTGTGAAGCACTTTGAATTGCTCTGCATGAAAGGTGCTATATTAATAAAGTTTGAATTGACTTCCACATTCCAGAATGCTCCTAATGTGCCTTTAAGTTCACTTTAAGTTTTTACTTATGTTTTCAGCGCAAGCGCCATTTTCTTGTTTTATTGGAAGCATTAGTGTGAAAGGATCGTGGGGAAGCAGCGACTAGCGGACGTGCAGTACATGACCATGAAAGGAAGTGATCTCAAGCAAAAGCAACAAGAAGTATTGGGGCCAGCCCCTCCATTTTTAATTATTAGCAAGAAAATATTGATACCAAAGTGAACTGCATGGTACATCGCTCATCTCGCACACGCGTCGTTGAAGAATGTCGAGCCCTGATGGTGTGAATCTGATGCAACGTTAGCCTATCAAACCACAAAACCAACAAGACCTAATCGAAGTCATTCGCTCGGTCCGACCAGAGCGAATGACGAGAGCTTTGTGCGAAGGTGAGACATGGGCGGTGTTTGGTACGCCCCTCGATATATATATTTTTTAAGCATGCTCCTCCTACTCCCCGCCACTTGTCACGCGTCCTCCGCTGTGATTTGATAACTTGATTTGGATCCTCCCCCTTTCACGACCCTGTTTAATCCAGACCAACAACCGTGAACCGTGAGCGATGCGTGAACAATTTGTTGGTCCTGGCTCGCCAGGCTACTGCAACGTGGCTGCTGATTGGCCAGCGGGACGCGAGATGATGATTTGATAGGAGACTAAAGAGAGAATGAACAGACTGCTGTGTCTACTGGAGGGGGAGAGCCCATAACACATTCACACACAGACAAATACCCACAGGGGCATTTGCAAAAATACAATATGAATAGATAAGACTTTCAGACACGCACACACAGAGAAACACACACACACACACACATCATGCACACACACAGACACAAATCTATGCGGGCACCCACACACACGTGCACATCTGTACAAAGACGGATTCGTATAAATAGACAGTCATCTTCACACACGTGCACACCCACACTTTGTGCACACGCACTGGCCCAAGATAGAGAGATAAAAATAGATAGACCCACAGAGACACAAACACACACGCATCCAGGCATTTGCAAACATCCATGAATACACACAAACCGCCACATCAGAGATGGTGAAAGTAACCAGGTTTCTAACTTGAGTAAAAGTAAAACACTTTTGTACAAAAACAACTTGAGTAAGACAGTAAGTAATTTTCTACTTAGGTCAAAGTAAAAAAAATACAGGCTCTGAAAAAGTATTTTTGAAAGTAAAAAGTACAGGCTATGAAATGTGCATACATATTTTTAAAAGTAACACGTGCTAAAATAATTAATCACTTAGGAAAAAAAATGGTGTTGTGCTAACAAAACAGAGTATATTTATATATTCTATAAGAAGGAACAAGCCTGTTTTTGAGAAGTAAGGATCAGAAAGTACTGATATTTATGTTGAAAATGTTCAAGTAAAAAGTGATCAGAGAAATAAATACCTCTAAAAGTACTATTAGTTGGCATCAACTTGAGAATCGGTTCTTCCGACCGGGTCAGTCAATCGCTATCAAGTCCGATCTCGGCATGCACAGCAACGGAAAAAGCACCCAGGGGGCCAAGTAGTTAATCAGTGCGAAGTGGTCGGGAGAGCGATATGTCCCTTTAAATCTTGTTCACTGACAGACGGCGACGAGAGTGAGAGGTAAGCGTGCTGATTTACCTCGCTCTCCGCGGGCCGTTAGCGTAACGTGATGGGCGCGGCGCTACAGGTCGTTAGCATCCGATGATGGGGCTGCGCTGCGGCTGCAAGGACAAATTTGCGCATAACCGTGTGACATGCGCGCACACCAAAACATATGCAGGAGTGACTTTACGGTAATGGAGGATGATCATTTAATACCATCACGACCAAGAGGCGTAATAGCTCTCGTTAACTGCTAACGATAACGCTAGCCATCGCCAGGCCAATCGTGTACACACGCAATTACGCGCACATGCACACACCAGTGCTCGAGCCCTGCCGCGCGCAGAATTCAGCACATATAAATGCATTAACCGAGACACACATATGGTATATTATATCTCTATTATCATAGAAATGCCATGCACAAATGCAAGTGGATCATACACATGCACGCAGACAAATTAAGATATACAATGATATTCACAGATACACACACATATAAAGACACATATACGGAGACACACTCATAAATCCCCTGTTACTCTCTCTCCCACGCGCGCACACACTCACACGGGCCAATTTGTGCAGCCGGAGACCGACTCCCATATAATTATGTGGAGGTCATGAGAGCAATACAGTAATGTAGAGCCAGCGGTGAGGCTAATAAAATGTGCATCAATAAATGAAGGGAATTAACCACTAAGCCACGATGCACGCAAACAACGTGTGTATGTACAGTATATACACATACCTATGAGGCCTTCTCTACTCTATCAATCAGATGTCTGATCCTCTTCAAATGGAAGGACCCCACTGCCCCGTCTCCGACGTATTGGATTGCATTAATCTTGAAAAATTAAGGTTCTAACTGCGAGGCTCTCTTCTCTACTACTATGAGGCTAATCTTTGTGAGATTTTACCTAACGTACTAACTTTCCATTGTTTGCATGATCTATCTGAAGTAGATACCTACCATAAGGTTGTCTGTGCATGTATTGCGGTACAGATGACAGGGAAATGTGGCTTAATTTGATATGTGTGTGTGTGTGTGTGCGTGTGTGTGTCTGTGTGATTAGATCTATCAGATAGCACGGACAACCAGATCCTTGCAAGGTTGTCAACAAAATCTGGTTAAGGAGGTGCATCACACTTCATTAACACCGCTCACTTCAAACATCGATAGCATCTCACCACCAAGTTACGCTATCAACTTCATCTTTATTGCAGAGCCTGCTGTCAAAAGTTGAATGTGTGTTCGGGTATGTGTGTATGTAGGGCTGCACGATTATGGAAAAAAAGTCATAGCGTGGATTACGATAATGTGGATCAGTGCCTAATGTGGGACACCTAATACCGCCAACGAATGCGCAACGCTGCGCAGTGCAGCACAACGCAATTGTATCAGCGTGTCTGCGTGTTTGGCTGTGTTTCCACCTGCTTGTACGCACTGCGCGTAGTTCACTCCGCGATAGTTGGCTTTGCCCAGAGCACCAGCAGATACGTCACTTTCCCTTTTCTCTATTCTCTTGTGTGTGTGTGTGTGTGTGTGTGTGTGTGTGTGTGTGTATCTGTGTTTGTGTGTGTGTAATATGTGTGTGCTAACAACTGCTTTTAAAACCAACTTTTGTAACAAATTATGATGTTCGAAAGGCAAAGAGAGAGAGAGAGACCGGGGAAGAAAGAGATAGAGAAGATGCAGTGAAAGTCGACGGTGTAAAAATAATAATAATACATACCTTTATTTGTTAATGTGGTACTCACTAAGTTCAACTGCTCAACACTACATTTCACCGTTCCACCTTAGGCAACTGACTGTCCCACATTAGGAAGCTGCAAAAATGTTTGAAGTTCCACCAAATATTCTGCACAAATGTTATCTGAACACAGAAGTGTATAATGCAAAGAAGACAATCTCTAGTTTATAGGAAAATCGCATTTTCTACATATAGAGAACATGATGTCTTTGGCATTAAATATGCGTTGTCTGTACAACGTCTGAAAGTGAGTGGTGTTGAAAGACATAATATCCTCAGACCAAAATAATCCAATTTAGATTGTAAATTAATTAATCTCGCAGGTGTTTGAGCGTAGTGTGCACAAGGTGTGTGGCTGTGGAGGGTGGTAGGGTGGGGTGGTGTGGGTGGTGGCTGCGGGGTGGCCAGGGTGTGTGTGTGGCTGTGGAGGGTGGTGGGTTGGGGTGGTGTGGGTGGTGCCTGGGTGGGGAGGCCTAGCCGAGTGGAAAGGGTAATTTCATGGGGGTGGATCACCTGACAAGCTGCCCTCTCCAGGGGGAGGGGGCACGGTGCTTGTGGAGATCAGGTGAAGGCGGGGCCTAAGGGTTTATAGCAGTTCTGCGCAAACTGTGGTGCACGTACCACCAGTGGTACGCGAGCGTTGGAGGATTTCTATTTATTTTCACATTTTAAATCGCGAAGATAGAATGCATCAGCAAGCTCCTTTTCCACAGGCTTACTTAAGGCCAGCACAGCACAGTTCACATGCACATCCACCCGGAAAATCGCTTCTCCACGGGTGCAAATCGGCCAGGCCACCAGGTTTCAGGACCAGTGTTAATTTCGTCAACCATGACGATGACAAAATTATTGTTCGTCGACGACCCTTTTTGAAGTGACCTTGACGAGACGATGACGAACGAAAATTGTTCCCAGAAAATACAAATATGACAAGAATTAAAGGATATTTTCGTTAACTAGACTAAGACCTGACGAAATTTACAAGCCATGGACGAATGGACATTGAAAAATGATTGTATGATTATAACTAAATTGTCATTTCTAATGCGTATTGTTGCACTGCCCTGCGGCCTGCACGCCGTGCAGGGCACATGTCCCACAGGCCACACCGCTGCAGTGTAACACGTGTCATGGCGTCGGGGTTTGCTGGGAGTATAAAAACGCCTAGATATTTGGAGTAATTTTTCGTATGATACAAGGGAAAATAAGACGACTTGTATGGTGATTGATCATCCCGCGGCCACAACGGCCACATCCTCCGAAATAGAAGAATGAGCGTGCGGTTACAGCCTTGCCGGGGAAAACACGACAAACGTGAAGAGGCACTTGGAGGGAAAACATGCAGCAATATGGCAAAAGGTAAGGAACGCACACATCCACAATATGCATTTAAGATTAAAATAAAAGCATGTGGTCTTACTTTTTTGTAGATGAAGTTGAAAAGTACCGAGTAATATTCCGTCCTATTATTTGCACTTTGCAGTAGTGCCCCCGTAGTAAGTTCCCCGCTGTTTGTAATAATATAGTTTCGAAAAGTATTTAGCGTTGATTTTTCCATTCCATCATAGTCCGAGTCCGACAAATGTCCGAGAAATCCCGATTAAAAAACAGGCCTCGCAGCAGCATCTCCATGCCATCACAGTCGGACAAATGTACGAGAAATCCCGGTTAAAAACACGCCTCACAGCAGCACCTCCATGCCACCACAGCCTGACAAATGTCCGAGAAATCCCGATTTTAAAAAAAACGGCTCGCAGCAGCTTAATCGGCAATTTTTCCTTCCTAGCATGGACAGCAGCGTGCCGCAAATCAATGCGCAAATCGCCGTCTATACCCGGTCACCGTAGTGATTGCGGCCTCGTCATTATATCAATGCGCCTTTTCACACATGTATTTGAATAAGAAATATGCAACATGCAGCATTTTAAAAGTACAATTATCAACATTTATTTTATTAATTTAATGTTATCATTATTATGTTTTTGGTCATGATTTTTGACATAAATAGCCTATATTCTGCACTTTGCTCCTTATGTATCAATTGTTTGTGTTTAAGTTCAACAAAAAGCTCAGTTAGCCTACTCAGTTTCTCAATTTGATTTATTTCCATGTAGAAAAGTATGCATTTATCTTATTTTTGCACCTCATCTCTGCGGTTAGATGTACAGCGTCATGTGGTTAGAAGAAGAGCTGGACTCGAGAAACCACTATCCTCAGTGGCAGGCAAGTGAAAACGTTAATGTCAAGTAGGGCTGCAACGATTAGTCGATTAATCGATGACTAATCGATTGTGAAATTAATGAATAACTGATGCAATAATCGATAATCGCCAAAGACTTGAATCATTGATATTGTCAGCGATTTTTTTGCTGAACCCACCACTTATTGGTCTACACAGATGTCATATTACTTAATACTTTCTGAAAAAACAAAATATGATTAATAATTATTGAACATTATTGATGAAAAACATGAGTTTGTGCTAAATTGTTGTACATTTGTTTGCTAACATGAACATTTGACTACCTTTCAAGTTGAC
>OMKY01211886.1:0-17662 GCA_900302395.1 Bregmaceros cantori | reverse complement strand
CTAGTCTTTCAATTTCTACTCTTTCTTTAATCTTTGTTTTAGAATTCATAAGAAACACTGCCTTAAACATGGACCCCATATATACTTTCAAAGAACTCAAAATAGTAAGACTATACACCAATAGGCGCGGCAATGGTGGGTGAAAATTCATTCAAGGATTGCTTTTGTTTCCCTAAACTGCATTGAAAGTACAACTACAACTATTAAGTTATGAACACAAGTTGCTATTGATAATTCTACAGGATTATCAATTCAATCCTTCTGAAATGTGATTATATGAAGCGCTAGATACAATTAATAGTTTAACAACAAATTCAATAATTCAAAAATCATCCCATGGACATTACTCATCACACGTAATCAAGTAGTTCAAAGAGCACCATACCTGAACTGCTTTTAACTCCATCTGTCTCTTTTTTCTTCATTGGCAAACTGCGAGGAGATGAGGTCTGTTTAAGGGGCATGGGAGACTTCTTGCGTCTGGAAGGGGATGCTGACTTTGTCTTCCCAGCTGTCTTTTTTAGGCTCTTAGGTCTAGACTCTTTCTTTGTTAAGCCCTCAGCCGGCATACTGTCAGGATCAACCATGCAGACATCTGGATGAGGAGGCCTCGGGTAAGGGTCCATGAATGGATTTGGAGCAGGATCGCAGACTGTTCTAGAGCGTTGGCTGCTTTCAGCCACTGCAGGGGTTTTGTCTGTTGGAAGGTATGCTGCATCATCATCAGAGTCCATGTTGCCATCTCCAGGCAGTGAGGGGCAATCTTCTGTACCTCCTGGGACGTCTGAGTCTGACTGAGATGCCAAGGACTCGCTAACAGAGGTTGGGGGAGTGTCCTCAGTGGCTAAGGCCAATCCTAGGGACATTGCACCAGGCTGATATAAACAGTCTGCCTCCTTGTCTTGGTATTGGTGGTGCGTGGACTGTCTGTGCGCCCTTCTCTTCACGGACAGATCATGTTCTAATCCCTCCTGCGACTGGTCACTTCTGCATCCCTGATCATCGTCCTCCTCATCACTGGACAGCTGTTTCATGCAAGGGTTGATAAATGATGGTGAGAGATCTCCTTTGCGCTGACGGTGCTCTGAGGAACAGTACCCTGGGGAGGTTCGGCTGACGTAAGAAGAGGCTGCTCCCCTTTGAGTTTCACCAGGTGCATCTTGATCACTGTCGTCTTCATCGTCTTCCAGCCCACCGCGACTACACTCCTCTGTGTAAAATTGAGACTTGAATGACTGATCGGCAGAGGAAAGAGAGAGAGGGCGAGCAGGGCATTCTGGTTCCATCTCCCGTTCCTCCTCAAAATCTTCTTCGTGGCGGTAATGTGGGGGAGAATCACCAGGCACCATTCCAATTTGTGGTTTTGGTTTCTCCCACTCATACCCACTCCTATAACTGCCTGCATCCCAGGGCACAGCTTTGGTGGGAGTAGTAGCAGTGCAGCTAGGAGATGCAGCCACGACTGTAGGTGTTATAGTGGAGCTCTTGGTGATGTCTGCAGCCCCAGAACTGCTGTCAAGTTTGCTCATGGTGAATGGCGAGGGTACGTGAGCGCCAAGTTCAGGGACCTTAGTGCCAGTCATGGTATGTTGTTTTTCAGAATATGAGAGGGTACTAGTGAGGTTGGTGTCACTAGGAGACTTTTGAGTAACCTCACGCACGTAGGCTTCCTCATCCTCTTCTTCGCTGCTATCAGTTTCCTCAAAGTAATGCTTGCTTGCTGCGTCTGGGCGAGGTGAGGAGGTGAGGCCAAAAAGTGCAGCAGCAGCTGATTCCGACTCTTTAGATGCTGGTGGAACTTCAAAAGCATCAGCAGATGCTCCGAAACCACTGGCTGTCTCCAGTTTGGACTCCTCAGACCATTCTGGTTTATAGAAATATTCTGATTGTGGTGTCTTGTCCGTGAATCCACCTAACCGTGTCTTGAATTTTGTCTGGTCATCAATGTTGGCAGTGGGAGGTATTGTAGGAAGTTTCTTGACCTCCTCAAATGGGAGTGGTGACACCAGTGCTTGAAGAGGACTTGTATCCTTTGGGATGGTTGCACTGGCAAGGAGAGTCTTTTGCTTCTCAGACTCTTCAAGATAGTCATCTTTTGTAATAGTTGACATAGGGAAGGGAGGTGAGTCCATACTTGGAGAAGCATCATCTTTAAATGATGAATACTCAAATAGAGGCTCAGCAGTGGCAGGAGTCTCTAGATCCTCCCCAAATTGACGACTGGTAGATAGCGATCCAGAGGTGGATGAGGAGTAGCTGTAGGCAGAGGAGGATGAATAGGCAGGAGCTGCTGTTGATGTATATTGAAAGTTAGTATCTATGGGGGACTTAACCAGAACATCTGGTGTTTTCTGTTTATCAAACTCAGACTCTGCTCTGTCACTGTGATAATAGTTGTCCTCTGTTGATTTTAGGGAGATATCAGCTTTTTCTTTGCTTTCCATCTCAGTACATTTGAATTGGTGCTTATTACCCCCAATTCCATATGCATAGTCAAATTCATCAGAGGACCCAGGCAATCCTTTTGATCCCACATCAACAGTGGTGCTGGTAAATGATGGCGAAGCAGGTTTGGTCTGTTCTTTGGTTGAAGGTTGGATTGTATGTTCTGCGGTTGTTGGTTTACCTTGACTATCATAGCCATAACCAGCCATGGAAATCATGAATTCAGTCCTGTGCTCTTCTCGCATTTGGCTGACTGGGCTAATGACATCCTTTTCAGAACTCTCTTTGGCTCCTTTCTCATTGTCAGAATCACTGGCAGCTTCCTCTTCTTCATCCTCCTCCTCATCTTCTTCGTCATCATCATCTGTATCAACTACTTTGTCATCATCATAATCCTCCTCATCTCTTGCAGTTGGTGAAGCAAGCTTCCCATAATAGCTGTCAGTGAAGGGCGCTGGGAAATGTGTGGAGGATTTTGCACTGTCTGCAGTGTTTTTGAAAGATGGAGGCATATGAGATGTAGAGATATCGGATGCAAGCTTGCTGGAGGATTCCTCAGGTCTATCAACAACAGAAGAATATGTATCTTTGCTATTCTCGTTTGAAGTAGTTTGATGTAGGTTTGTTCCAAAGTCTGTTGGGGAGATTTTGCTAAGAGGACTGTCTGAGTATTTTCCAAAATTGGTATGTTGCTCCAAATCCGACTTTGGAGTTATGGGGGTTGAATGGTATGATGAACTGTCATGCTCTTTTTTCACCTCCAGATCAAAGGCATTTGTGGAGTCAACTGAGCCAAGTTTGCTATCATAAATGTCACTATAGGAGAATGTCTTTCCATGCACATAGGGAGTATCTTGTCTGATATCAATTCCAACTTTGCTCTCTCTCTCTGGAAACATGTCCACACTAAACTGAACACTTTTCTCTTCTTCTGGTTGAGCTGAGTGTTCATCTTTGGCAAACGATTTGTACTCATCCAGCTTTGAAGTGTGACCTCCATCCTTGGTTGTGAAACCATAATTGTCATCATCTTGAAAAGGATCTATCACTTGTGATTTGATTTGTTGTTCAATGCCTCCAGCAACTTGTATCTTTTCTGTAGACATGGTTTGTTTCTCATGGGTATCATTTGATTGTGTGGTAGGTTTTTCTACTTCTATTAGCTGTTGTTTCTGATTTGCTGGGATTGCTTCACATATGTCATCATCATCAAGGAATCGTGCCTCCTTCTCCTCAAACAGTTTTGCTTTGACAGCAGATTGCAGTTCCTTTTTGTTATAGTAGTCATCCTCTTCATCTTCAGAGCCTTCAGATGTTGGTAGGTCACCAGGGAGACCAATCACTGCACTGCTCTCTGAGATTTTCACAGTCTTTTCCGTTTTTTGAACATCCATCAATGTTTTCAGGCCAGTCTGGCTATCAGTTAGTTTGCTAACTGATTGGGTTTCATATATTTTGCCCATGCTGTCGCTCTCAATCTGTTTATTTGTCACCTCATCTTCATTGTCATCCATTTTGAAAGGCTTTTCCTCAGTTGGGGAATAGCCACTGCTGGTGGGTACAGACTGTGTAGGAGATGCCAGTTTCATTGTACTGTCATCAGGACTAAGGCACCGTTCTACGTTCTCTTCCAGGAACCCAGAGCCTAGTCCAGTGGAGAGTGATGATGGAGGTGAAGGTGACTTGTTTGGAGTTTGCTTCTCATCTTTCTCAGTATTTTTTAGAAGAATGCCAGCAGCATTTCCCATAGTTGTTACAGGAGAAGATGGTGACTTTTTCGATTCCTGATGGAATGTAACTTCTTTTTCCTCTGCAGATGGTGAGAGAGAAGATTTTAAAGAATTCATCGATTGTTTTTCTTTGTCCAGAAACATCACAGATGTAGCCTTCTCATATCCTTCTTGAAGTTTACCAAGAGGGATCTCAACATTGGGGGTCTGATCTTCATCTTCATCATCATCCTCATCTTCATCATCCTGAATTGATTTGGCCTTCTTGTCCTTGGTTTTCATTTCAGGAACAACAGGCTGGATTTCTTCAGATGGTGGTGATTTGAAACATTTATCTTCCTCCAGTGAGGATGTTGGTGAGATTGTTCCTGCTGAATGCAGGCACTCTTTTCCATGGCTTGCTTCATTACGAGAGGGAATGCTGTTGATAGTGTCCAGGAGGAGAGAGCTCTTACCGCCTTCCTCAGTCTGAGGGGCGGTAACTGATGTTATTGACTGATCCTCTGCCATCGAGGTCGCAAAGGAGGACAGCTTATCATATTCAGTTATTGAAGTTGCTGAGGACACATGCTCTTCCTCTGCAAGTGGGGCAGTGATGATGGTGGGAAATGGGGACAGAACAGGGTCTTGACTCACCATGAAGCCTCTCGGTTTACAATCTTCTGCTTTTGGGATGACTGAGGTCTTCAACTCCTTCATGCCATGCATTGAGTCAAATGTGCCTGGTACATCAGGGACTGAAATGTCACTCACATCGTATTGAAGCTGCGAGATCCTATCCTCTGTGTCTTCGTGGATCTCCTCATCAGAGATAGTCTGCTCTGTTTCAGAGTAAGCTGGGATAGTTTCATCTGTGATCAAGGCACCTGACACTGTTGTGCCTTTTCCGGCTGCGGCAGCTGGTGAATCTTGTTTCTGTTTCTCTTCAGTTGTCGAAATGCCCCAATGTTTTCCAGATATGTCTTTTGTTTTTGCTTCCTCTGCTTTGTATTTGAACTCCTCATCATCTTCAGTTCCTTCCAAGTCTGCTTTCTCAATCACATCACTATCCTCCTCAGAACTGTCACTCTTTCTGCTCAAGTCCTTGACATTGGCTTTGATGAAGTTGTCATATTTCTCATCTTTTTTTGCCTCATACTTTTTGTCATGGCTAGATTTTTCTTCCATTCCCTCCATTGTACCAGCGAATGGTTCCAATGTGGCCACTGCTTCATTGCTCTGTTGCTGTTGCTGCATGTTAACATCTCTAGATATAAAGGCTGGTGGGGAAGTTTGTTTTTCATCAGGCAAGACCTTAGTATCACTATAAGCTACATTCTGGAACACCACATCATTTTGAACAGGCTTGCTCTGATGTTCGGCATTGTCATCGTGTCCGAGGGCTGCAAAATCTGCAGTGAGATCCTCGGGAGGTGAAACAACAGGCTGAGCTTCTGAAGCCACTGCTGCCAGCTCAGGAGCCTTTCTGGGGACTGGTCTTTTCTCTTCGTTTTTATCTTTGGTAGCTTTGTTTTTGTCCACCTTGGGTTTAGCCTGGGCCTTTGCTTTATGTAAGGTTTTCCTGACTTCAGGGGTGAGCGGCTTCAAGTCTGGTTTAGTAATTTTCCTGAGCTCGGGCTTGTTTGGATCTTTCTTCTTATCCTCCTTTTTCGCTTCACGCTTAAGAATGTTCTCCTTCTTTACTTCTTGTTTGTCTTTCTTGATTTCCTTCTTCTCCTTGTCCTTCTTTTCGTCCATCTTAGATGTTTTTTCTTTCTTGATTGTTTTATCTTTTACGACTTTCTTCTTTTTTGCCTCTGTTTTGACAGCTTGAGGCGCCACCTCGCTATTCTTTTGTTGCTTAGTGGCCTTCGTGCTAATGCTTTTTATTTTCTTCTCTTTTTCTTCTTTTTTCTCCACCTTGTTTTCATTGCCGAGGTCAGCTTTGGATTCTTCGTGCCCACTGCTTTCTTTTTTACTGGCCTTAGCATGGGGCTTAGGAGATGATTTCAGACTCTCTTTGCTGTCTGTCCTTGATCTAATTTTGGTTTGTTTAATGACCGGTGGTGGTGCCCCAGACGATATGTCCTTCTGAGTGGCCACTGGGTATCGCAGGAAATCCAAATGTTTCAGTTTCTCCAGGCCCTCAAAGATCTTGTTCTGTGATGCATTGCCAGGGAACAACACACGCACAATCTTTTCTACAGGACTGTGCGGAATCCAAACGATAAGAGCTGTTACCGAAGTTAGATATGGAACAGATATTTCACCTTCTTTCCCATTGGCCATCACAATGCCAGTCTTGGCTTTGCTGTTCCCATTCCATTTCTGCATCAAGAATTGCATTTCTTTGCTTTCTTTGACAGGATTCAAGACATACATGTCAAGTTTCCCGACGCCGAGTTTGTGGAAAAGAGTGATAGGTTCGATGGTGTTACTCACCACCCTGAAGAGGGGCTCTGGCTTGATGCCAAGCTTGCTGAGGTACTGCAAAGCGAGAGATGCCTCCTCAATGCTACGTTTCACTTTCAGTGTAGACTCGAGCATTCTTAATTTTTCGGGAACATTGAAAAACACAACTCCCAGCTCTGGTGAAATCACATTCTTGACCCAGTCCCCACTGGAGTCTGATCCCTTATGACGCTCTTCTTCTTGCTCAGCTATCTTCCTCTGAAGCAAACCATTGATACCAGGGAGGTTGTCTGCGCCAATATGAGTAAGCAGAACTGAGTCAATGCGGTCTAGGTGGCGAACAAGTTTCCAGAAGCATGATTTCCTTTCAGATCCACCATCTACCAGGATATTGAATCCATTAACAGCAAACAGGGCAGAGTCACCTCTCCCCCCTGGGAAGATGTAACAGCAGGGCTTGGAAAGTTTTAGAAACCCTCCTGACGTTGGAGGTTCCAAAAGCTCAAACGGCGAGCAGGTGTCCAATATCTCTGCACTCTCATGCTCAGAATCTATGGCTCCAGAATCTATAATTCCATCCATGGCTGGATGTTTGAGTTTAGGCAGACCTCCAGAAGCCGATAACTCTGGAGAGCTTCAGCCACTGTCACCCGAAATCGGACTCCTCCGGGACTACGGGACACCTGCAAATGGAGGGAACATGTTCCATTAAAAGGATGGCACCAAGCTAGGATTTTAAACCGTCAATGGGTGCGTAAGCACACAGTTACCAAGATGCATTTCATTTTCAGGTTGGGGTTAATTTTTTTATTATTATTTTTTTTAAATTAGATGTACATGTAAAGGTGTTGATTTAATTCACTATGGATAACTTTAAACCTACTTCGCTGACTTTCTTTACTGGGTTTTCTCAATGCCTCCATGTTAATAAGAACACATTATTCAGTGGCCTCTCACATTCCATTACCATCCCCTTTGACCGTGGCGGTCCGAAAGTGATTTACTCTCCGGGCAAAGATGATGATCACACTTTAATAATATTACATTTTATATACTTAGGTTATTCATATTCATGGCATAAATGCTCATGTTGTGATGGCTAAACGTTGTAGCTGTAGCCACTCCTAGCCACCATGTGGGGGCGCCTCTGGTTTTATCAATTATTAAATTAGCCTCATAGACTACAGGACTAATTGGCTAAATCGGATGAATCTGTCATAGATCTTTTTTTTTTTCTGTGCGGTTGTGCCGTCTCGGGCGCCGTCTGCCCGGTCGGCACGTACCTTGAACCACGCATGCCCTTTGATGTGGGAGTTGGCGGGGGGATACAGAGACAGTATGCCTTGGAACTTCACAATTCCCTTACCTGAATTTTTTTTATCCAAAAAGAATGAATAGATTCTTAAAAAAACATATTATGGTTTTGATATAGTATCGTTCACCTTTACACTGTTTTTGGGTGAGATTGTGAGAAGTCTGACCTGTAGATCGATTCTCAATGTCTTTTCCAGTGGCCAACAACCTGGAGGTGGTGGGAGTCTTCTGTGTGCTGTCGTCTCTCTCTCTCTCTCTCAAGCTGCTTAGCAACAGGACCAGTTCTAGGATGTGTGTGGGATCAAGACATTAAAATAGTGCACAAACTAGGGCTGCATCTAAAGATGATTTTAATGTAATAGTCGATTAGTTGTCTATCATTTAATCGATTAGTCAACCAATCGGTTCGATATTTAGTCCGTTGAAAAAATACACAGAATTCTCACAGCAAGCAAGAAGAATCAAAGTTGGCTCTTCTTCACTAACAAATATAACAAAAAATAAGTTTCTCCGTCTGACACAAACTCTTACATTAAATTTATACAGCAATATTTTCATAGTTTTCTTCATATTCATGTTTTATCAATATTAAATGTTCCATATTTTCATACATTATCATAATCAGAGCAACTGTACTGTAATATTCTAGTTATATATACATATCAAGCCCATTGATCTCCAGTTATGTTGCATTTTTGCAACGAGCAGTTCTTGAATTAATGTCCCATTTTACGACAGTGGCCGGACTAACTATTTGAGATTTGTTCTTTTCATTTTGACTCACCTATGTATGGAAAAAACGGATGGCTTCAGCAACACACCATCTTAAAGGCTTCCCATTGATGAAGACCTGAAAACACAGTGACAAATTAATTTTTATTAATTCACCAGTCATAAATATGCAGACACTATATGCTCTCACCAGCTAAATTCTTATTGAGTGTTTCCACCATAATTAGTTGATGCTTGTCATAGGCGTCAAAAGTCCTGAAAATACCATGTAAGTGGATGGTAAGACTCGAGATTTGGCGTCAAAGAAGGTGCGGGACAAGGCATTGAACGCAGGAGATAGAAAAATGTACTTTGAACGTCAAGACGCTTGGGAGAAGCAGTGAGTCGCAGCTCGGTAGCCAATCAGAGTGTATTATGTCACAACGTCATGCCATTGAAACAGAGTCGTCCATCCCTGGAGCCATCACCTCTGCCTATCTCAGTCTGGCTGACCGTCAGCATCTCTCTCTGTCCGCGCCTGCAACCTGCCCATTCAATCCAATAATAAAAAGCGAGTCTCTGTCACCAGCTATGTTCACTCGTAATCAGGGGACAATTCCGGAAGTTTGCAATTGTGCAATTAAAAGCTCAAACTCAAAGCTAAAAAAAATTGGGGTAATCCATCCGCCTGGTAAAAATGTTATGGACCAAACAAAGATCATCTTCAGCCATCTTGAAAGTATCGGCCTTCAAAATACAGTATAATCACTCCATGAACCTACCCTAGAGCATTAACACACCAAATCTCGGACATATCCATCCGTTCAAAAATGATCGCGTTAACACGGGGGATTCACCGCAGCGGACGTGTCAGGCTTACACACAAAACCATTACATCCTGATGCTGATTAACTTTAGTTCCTTTTAAAACATTAGTTACATTTGCCAAGATTAATTATAAATAAATGAATTACATGATTATAAAAATCCTCGTTCAATATGGTTATCAATTTGAGAAAAAAAAAAAAGATCATGAATATGGTTGTAACTTTACTAGCCTGGATGCAGCAGAACCCTTTTTACAAGTGACCACATCAAATTTCAGACAAAACTAGAACACTTTCAAATACAACTTTAATCGGATGAACATATTATTGAAAGCAATCTTAAAGTAACTGAAAATAATGCATTACTATTTAATGTGGTAATGGGATTACGTTATAACTTGTAACTCTAAGGGATTACTTTTAAAATGAACCTTCCCAGCCCTGCTAACACAGTGGGTCTGACCAGCTCTGTGATAAGCTTTTCTCCCTTGGGGAAAGCCTCAGGATTGTGTGTGTGTGTGTGTGTGTGTGTGTGTGTGTGTGTGTGTGTGTGTGGGTGTGCACACAATTGGGCAAGCGTGTGTGTGTGTGTGTCCCCGCCCCATATGGCGGAGGTGAGTTAGCTGGCTGTCGGGATCCTCTCCTGCTGTTATAGAATCCATCATTTCATTTTAACAGAGTTGCATTGTTCGCCAATCATTTAGAAAAGAAACAACCACGCGCATTTTTACACACATGCATGCGATAGCTGTAAAAGAAAGATCCTTTTTTTTTTCAGTGGGCCAGCAGCTTAACAGCCCGCGTTACACTGACCCACTGCTTGCTGAGCGAGACGCATTGCACCATTTCTGAGAGAGGGAGGGTGGAAGGGTGGAGGATAGAGGGGCCGGAAGAGAGTAGAATAAGAGAAGACGAAGGGAGTCGATAAAATCGGGGAGCGAGAGGTAGACAGGAATACGGAGGCTGGATTTGTGTGTATGCGCGTGTGTGTGCATGAGTGAGAGACAGAGAGAGTGCGAGAGAGAGAGAGAGAGAGAGAGAGAGAGAGAGAGAGGGGAGAGGGGGTTGGGGCAGAGAGATTATGCATGTCTTAAAGCTATACTATGTAAATTCTGGCATTCCTGTCCAAAGAAGCACATATTGTTTATGTTCAAATAGATCTGTGACTTGACTATTATATTGCAACATCTTTTATGTCTCACCATCTGAAATCATTAGATTGCGCACTAACATTTATTGTATAAAGCTTGTATTTTGTTTGCATTGTTGTTGTTTTTTTAACACAAGCCTATGTAATATTTTTTGTATTGTCTATGTTCATTCTCCAAGAAAACACTATATATTTTTTATTTATTTATTTGATGAAATAGGATTTAGATGATTGTATGAAAATCACATCCTACTAATTTCAGGAAACAAGTGCACGGCTCCTGGTTTTGATTAGAGGCTTTTGGGGGTGACCAGGGCTTGCATCAAGGCCCCGACCAGGGGAAGTGAACTCACAACTCTCTGTGCCTTTATGACATACGTGTGTTTTGTAGTGCAATGTTTTAACGACTACTGGGATGCACAGCAAATTCTTTTTTTCAGGATTTAAACCATTCAGCGAAGCATTTCTATTTAACTTTAACACATTGCCGTAGATTGCCAGACATGTGAGCTCCAGCAACAAGTAATAGTAATCGGGTGTGGGGGAGGGAGGGGGGAGGATGTCACAGTGTCCCTGCCTTCACAAACGTTTTAATCAAACAATAGACTATCTGGAGAAAAACAGTAGAGACTGAAGCAAACGCAATAACGAAGAAAGACAATTGGCCAGTTTGCATTTGCACTGCATAACGTGCAGGCTCCGTCAGTTCATCCGTTTTTAGCATGACTGATGTTGCTGGCACAGCTCCCCCCAGCTGGACACTGTGGAGGCAGCAGGGCTTTCCAGAGAACACAGGGGTGTGTCAAACACATACACACTCACACACACAAATGCATACACAGCATGTCATGTTGCGATAAGGCCACCAGGGGTATCTGAAGCATAATTAAGGTGCGGGAAAAGACGCTCGTGGAGTGTGTAGGTTTTAAGTACTGGCTACAAAGAAACGCTGTGTCTTACCTCACTCTCACCTTCAATTCCACAATGCATTCCACAAAGACAGATAGGTAATACATATTTTGTTCATCCCTGGGGGGAATTATATTTTGCTGTAATAATAAAAATTTAGAGCTGCAACTGATCATTGATTAATCGATTATTGAATTGGTTGCCTACTCGATTTTAATCAGCAGCGATTAATCGTTTTACTGTTTGGTCCACTGACATAAACACTACAATAAAGATAAGTAAGCTCGGCTGAAAAAAACGTAACGGAACGAAAACGGAAACTTTTTGTATTTTACAGGGAACGTAAACGAAACCGGAAACATTATTTTTTATGTTCTGGAACAGGAACACTTATTTAAAAATAATGGTACCGGTTTTATTTAGTCACTTTGGGATAACTTCAGAAGTAAAACTAAAGTGTTTATAAAATCTACGATGCAGCAGTGAAGAAGGGATTCTCTGCAGCGTGTTGTTGTGGGTTCGCCCCGATGCGCAATGAGAGGTCGACTGTAGAGCGCTACCTGCAGGCAGCAGTTGTGGGTTCGCCCCGACATATAAAGCATTATATAGCATTAAACAGCTGACAGGAACGGAATTAACTGTTCTGGGAACAATATTTTTTTGTTCTAACCATTTCGGGAAGATCAATTTATTGCTGGAACTTCCGTTTCTGTTCAGAACGAACCAATTGGGAAGAAAATATCGGTTCAAAGCCCTTGTTAGTACAGAAGAGTAGGCTCTTCAGAAGAGCCCAGTTGTACTCTATGACATCATTGCCTGGGGGCCTGCCTGTTTAGATCAGAGAGGTTTACTTACATTGCAGAAGGAATTTGACCTTGACCACTAAAGAGAAGCACCAGGCTCAAGCCAGACCAAGGTTGTGGCCGGGTGTCATTTTCACTGTTTGATATTCCAAGTCCGTGCCACTTGAGGCAGAATTAGGTCACTAGAATAATGTTTAGACTTTACATAATCTGGGTCAGTGTAGTAAGCACACTCTGGATTCCGTGTGTGTGTGTCTGAGTCGGTATGTGTCCATTCATGACATTTTATGTGCGTGAATACGCAATGACCTACACTCGACCTCCACACGTGGTGGCCGCTACGGATGAACCCATTGAACTGTGTCATGTCGTGAAACTGCTCTGCAAAATGACATGGCACGTTTTGGCCCCTATAACCTTCACGCGTCCTCCTGGCCGGGGCCTGTTCCCTGACTCACTGTCACTCGCAGCTTTGACGTCATTCCCAAATCTGATTAATAACGACGGTTCTCGACGCTCAGATTTTCATTGGTTTTCATCAACAGTGTAATTCCCTTTTAGATCACAACGAAATAAGGCATCTCCAAACAATGTTGATGTTGAGGACATTGGAAACGCATCAACCATGTAGTGTTTGTTCTGTACTCTTCTTGTTTTTTTCTCTTTTCTACACTTCATTAATATTCATGAATTTACTCAGAGCTCGGGCATTTAATGAAAACTGGGTTGATTCTCTCAGATCACATAGAAATACAGACTCCACAGACGTTACCGGTAAAGCCGATAATAAAAAGCAGACCTTATAAAACTCCCACAGTGGCCTAACAAGACTCTGCCTCGAAGGATTAGAAGCAAAAGAAGCAGAAGGAGACAACACAAACTATGGCACGACAATATCTACGAATGGTCAGGAATACATACTGACGCTAAACAGAACAACGCTATCGATGCCCATGGAGAAGGATGGCTCATGTTGGTGCACATTCTGCTATAAGCGGAAATGGTGAAACGTAATTATGTCTTGAGTGATTAAGACGTCAAATGTGAACTACATAATCTGCCGTAACCATCAACAAATACTTTGAAATACTTTTCTGCGGAAAGATCCAACAAAACTGTTTAATTAAGTGAGACTATGAAGTGGATTCATTCATTGGGTTCATTCTCACTTCAGGAAGCGAGCCGTGACCGCTGTGCTTTGGTCGTACACTTCCAATTATTTCCAATCAGTCACAGGACATAGAAGGGTCACAACATAAAGGTGGTTGGTGTGAGTGTGCACAGAAACCTGAACTATGAAACATGGACATCCATGGTAGTAGCCCTGTCACCAGCAACAATGGTGATAGGCAACAAAGCAGGAAGAGAGGCAGGCAGATTATCTTGATAATCAATTCATCATTAATTAATCTTAATTATTTTTTTCTCTCTCTAAAGTTGGAACGATTATTAACCTGAAAAAGTATCACCATCTCCACTTATTGCAGATTGTGTGCTAAGATTGCCGTTGTAGTATTAGCATCGAAGAGCCTACTGTTCCATGGTAGCTTATAGCATGTTTCATCCGAGTTTACTTATTATATTTATTGCAGTATTTGTATTGTTGTGGGGCTTTACTCATTCAGTGCCAGCCCTTTGCAAATTCTGCAGGTCTCAGTGCCAGAATTCTTTCAACATGTGAATGTTTTTTTTCCAAGACCCATAGAAAATGAAGCTCCATGTCCTTGTCAACAAAACACATAGCAATGGAAACTCAAGACTTTTCTTCATTATCAAGGGAAAAAAAAAAATTTGTCTGTAACTGTTCCCATTCTTTAGTAATAGTCTCCAGAACATGAATGGGGCTCAGTAAAAATTCATTTTTCGGATTTCTGACAAAATCCTGAATAAATAAATGTGGGTGCAGCGCCGAGCCTGTCTGCTGAACCAAATATCTACTCAAGTCAAAGTGAGTAAATACAGGCTCTGTACTCAAAAGTAGTTTTGAAAGTGAAAAGTACAAAGTCCTGCGTACTAGGGCTTCGCCAAGAAATTGAATCATCGTCATTTCGCCAGTTTTGTGCTGACATTACCCAAATTGGTCGAGACAAATTTGATATTTATACATCATATTTGATGATATGAAATTTCAAATGTCATAACTGCTGAAAAAAATGTGAAAAAGAAGAAAAACATCAAATATAATACAAAAAATACAGAATATTACGCTATAACCTGTAATAAGTTTGTCTCAGAGAAAGATTAATCTCTTGCAATTGTTGGCCAGCGCACACACGTGATTTTCTAAAAGAAATAACGTCCAACCGATTAATCGACTAATCGTTTAAATAATCGGCAACTAATCGATTATTAAAATAATCGTTAGTTGCAGCTCTACTGCGTACTCATTTCATACACATGGATTTTCACTCGTGTAGAGAGTTTTTATTAAACACGCCCACATAGAAAATCAACGGATGCATATATTTATGTACATATCACTTTCAATTCACGCACATTGGTGTTGTTGCACACACACACACAAAAATGTAATGATGTTGCTATATTTATAGATTAGATAAATATAACAAACGTGTTTTTGCTTGTTTCTTTGTTACTCTTGGTGGTCGTCATTAATCAGGGTGGGGCCAAGACGATTTCTTAAAATATATTTCATATATTTTAATAAATTAAATGTCTTAATTGCTTCTATCTTCACCCGTGTTTGAGTCCGTGGGGCTGAGCTATGCTAACAAAGTACTGCTGCGTGCCAGGGTGAGTGCACACAGGCAAAATGGGTAAGGTGGATTGCTCAAACGTGGGCCCTTTTTTGCAGCTTCCTAATGTGGAACAGTCAATTGCCGAAGATGGTGAAATGTAGTGTTGAACAGTAGAACTTAATGTTAGACACATTGCCATAGTTTGCTTTTACCATAGTTTCTCTGACGTTCATTAGTTAGGGAGGAGCCAGAGCCACTGGAGCTTAGGTGTCCCACATTAGGCAGTGGCCCACATTAGGACAATCCAACCTATGTATTGACTCGGGTAGGATTGGGTAAGCACATTATTCAGTATGAATTTTCAGTGGAGTTTTTCAGTAACTTACCCAAACCTAATTATTAATTTGTTGACCTCATATTTCTGCATGTATTCATTTGCTTGCATGCCGCCACAATGCTGCAAGGCAAGAGTGCATGCTTTAGGTGCCGTTTGGCTCCATTTCCACTTGTGAAACATCCACAATGTTTGTGCCTATATTTGGGTCACAGGAGAACTGCATGACCTAATTCCTCACAGGATATGAATTATGAGAACACACCATATGCAGGAGAGTGCAACATCCCCACGCGAATTCTGAACAACCGCTATTATAGCTCAATAGAGCTATAATACAGCCCCCACCCCTCTTTCCAAGACCCCAGGACCAATGACAAATAGAATGCCATATTCATGTCACATTAATATTACACTGTGCACAGGCACACAGCTATTTTGACCATAAAATAGAATATTAGTAATAACAATTAAAAATTAGGGTCAATCCAATTCTGAATACATTTTTTTATTAATTGGTTGCAACCTTGAGTAACAAACAACTCGGTATGGCCTTGTATGCCGCCTATAGCTTGTTCGTAATGTGAATTGTAGCCACTGATTCAAATCACTCTGGTGACATTTATGGGTTGGAATTTGGTCTACATTTTGTCCAGAAACAGAAACGAGTGATTCCAAAACCATTGATGAGGTAATAAACTCCAGTCCAAGTTTCTACTATAGGGCCCCAAAAGGAGTAGGGATTGCATGCATGTGGAACAAAGCTGGGGGCATATCTGACCTCAAATCAGAAAGAGGTTAATCAACCGACCCCCATGTCGAGGCTACATGGTATATGTATGCGCCCAGTGCACTAGTCAAACGCATCATGGAGTAAACTCTGCGAGTCACATATGGGCCATTCACAATTTCACACCAGTGCCGACTAGACAAGCTTCGTGCAGTCTCCTACTGACACCCAGCATCATCTATTGTCTACGCGCACTGTGCTGTAACCGCGACCAAGTGAATTACCCATGATGCACTGCACAAACACAGTTTACACACGAATGTGAGAGCTAATGGGGACCCATAAATAATAAACTATGATCTTAGTAGAAGATCTCACCTGAGTCCATCTGATAAATGATAGCTGACCAGCGAGGACTGCTGTATGTGTGCAACCTCCTGAGTGAGGGGAACATTTTTTTTGTATTTTCATCACAACAAACATATTTTTTAGTATTCAAATCCTTCCTTAACCTATCTTATGTCTGGCTGACCGTTGGGACACCACTGAAGACTTTGCAACCAGCTCTGCAACCGCAACCCAATTTCCTGATTGGGATAACTACAGTATTAAACCAGCCAGTCTCTATTCCAAATATCCACTATTCCATATTATATTGAATGGGAGATTTCTTTATCTACTGTATATTTCTTTATGGACTGTAAGAAGGACCTTTTCAGAAGGTCTTAAAAGTTAAAAATGGCATCGAAAATTCAGAATGAAATATGTTCTATCCCTGATCGTAGCCAAATTGTACATACGTATCTTGCTTCCATGCGTGCACTGGCTTGCAGCAGTTAGCATAGCTTAATCCCACTGACCCAAACAAGGGTGAAGATACAAGCACCTAAAAAAAACAACAACGCACATTTCGTTTTATGTAAGCAAACTTTGGTTGTGTAACTCACATACATACAAACAAACAAAGTATCGCTGCACGCAGAGTGACTGCACATGCGCAGACGCAGTTAGGTAGGGCCACTGCCTAATGTAGGAAACCTAAGGTCCAGTGGCTCTGGCTCCTCTCTAAACTAATGAATGAAACTATGGTAAAAGCAAACTATGGTAATGTTCAAATGTTCAACACTGTCCTACCTTAGGAAACTGTCTGTCCCACGTTAGGAAGCTGCAAAGAAGGGCCAACATCAAGGCAATCCACCCTATGTAATGCATCGAGTCGGTTAAGATCAGGGAAGAACATATTTCAGTATGAATTTTTGGTGGGGGTTTCCTTTAAGAGTAAAGATAAAAAAACACCTCTTTAACTCGAACAAAAACACATTTCTAGCGTCTTCTGTTCTTCAGTTATAGGCCATGAGGGAAAAAAAATGTTTCCATTTTGAGAATAGTGAGAGGAACCCATATGGGAGGAGCGAGGAATTGAGTGTGCGTGAGTGTGTATGTGTGTGCCCTACATATGTCACTTGGCCCGGCTGGTATATATAATCTACTCACACCAGAAAGACACAGTGGCGTGAAGCAACAATGCCCATGGCGGGTCGGAATTTGCATTTGGTTGAAAAGACATAGCCAGACAACCAGGCAGTCTGGTGGTGTTGGGGAGGCCACCGGGCGGGGGG
>OMKY01211885.1:0-20394 GCA_900302395.1 Bregmaceros cantori | reverse complement strand
GTAGCAAGCAGAGCTACACACACTTAGCAAACTGAGCTACACACACTTAGCAAAGAGAGCTACACACACTTAGCAAACAGAGCTACACACACTTAGCAAACAGAGCTACACACACTTGGTGAACAGAGCTAAACGCACGTAGCAAGCAGAGCTACACACACTTAGCAAGCAGAGCTACACACACTCGGCAAACAGAGCTACACACACTCAGCAAACAGAGCTACACACACTCAGCAAACAGAGCTACACACACTTAGCAAACAGAGCTACACATACTTAGCAAACAGAGCTACACACACTTAGCAAACAGAGCTACCCACACTTAGCAAACAGAGCTACACACACTTGGCGAACAGAGCTATACAGACCGTCTCTCAGGGTTGCAAGCGGCATGGTGTGTGGTGTGCGACGAGCCGGTCATTTTGTTAGGGTTAGGTAACATTTAGGAGTAGGAGACTATGGTTAAAATTAGGGGTTATTGATAGGTTATTATTATGTATTAGGAGGTTAGGGTTAATGTTAGGGGTTAGGTTTGCTAGGAGTTAGCGGCTAAGGTTTTGTAGGGATTGATCGTTTTGGGGAGTCGCACTGTCACATCACGCCATAGCGTCAACAACAGTGCTGGCTCCGCATCCAGCCACACCTGGAATTATCTTGGGGACACAAATGAGCTACTGCAGAACTGTTTTGTAGCTGGATGCTAACGCATTTTGCCTGCATTTTTGCTTGCTGCTAGCATGCTGTCAACGGATGAACGCTGTACCCGGTGCTTGGAATTAATATTTTATTTGAACATGTTTTAGAAATAAAAATAAGCGTCCAGTAAAAAGTCAAATAGCTCATTACAAGTCTGAAGTGGCCCATTTGTGTTTACATGCCGAGTGAAAATATGCACTGCTGTGTGTGTGTTGAATGAACACACAAGGAAACTGAAGTTGGCTCCACATTCACACGGCGCCGGCGAATGTGCGGCCAACTTCAGCTTCCTCACATAATAATAATCCTCAATAATAAAAAAAAAATAAATCCTGTTTTTTTGGGTGAATGTTTACGTTCGAGGTATCGGGCATGTCACTCGCATGGCACAAAGCCGATCCCAGCGGGGAGCCGGCGTCCACACCTTGCCGGCGCCGCTGAGCAAACTACCTCCCCAGCGGTTTTGCTCACCGGCGTTAAATGACGCCTACTTGGTGTGGACGATATGGGGGGTTTGGCGTCATTCTGTACCGATGGCCCCCACCTTTTCCCCCCGAACCGGCATCGTGTAGACGGCCCTTTAATCACATGCTACATATCAACCCATTGTCCTCTGGAGAACACCAAACTCAGCCGACTCGTCTCGACACAATTTCGCATTCTACCGTGCTCTGTTAATGAGACATTTTAGAAAGTTGAGATCCTCTTCTTTACAATATCAGATGTTGTGTTCAGTGTAGTTTTGGGAGAATATTTGGTGGCCTGTACTTTTAGTGTTAATATTTGTATATGTTCAGTGAATATGAATTATATGTTTTTTAAAACCATTTTTTAAATAGCCAATGTTTATTTCATAAGAATATTCAGGTCGTTTGTAATGTTTAAGAGAGTTAGAGCTTATGATTTTGCTTAAAAATAAAATGAAGATTTTTAACTCCATAATATTAATTATAATATAATTTTCATTTCAAATATTGAAAACTGGGTCCCTTTTGGGTATGGAGTACAGAGACCTCACTTTTGGGCATGCAATTAATATACTTTTATAAATATACAATTCCATTAATTAGACAACACAACCAGCAAAAACACAGTGACTCACCGTGTTTCCATACTAAGTCAGTTCAACATTAAAATCACTACAACATTGATGTACTGCTGTTATCCTAGAAAACATTAAAATCAGATATGACGACCAACATTGAAAAAAAGAAATCTTAATAGAAAAGTAATCCGATTTCAAAGGTGCGGGGCCTTTTCAAAGGGATTATACATTCTGTATAATCCCAAAAATACTGTAAGTTCAATTTTGATTTGATTTTCTAATTACATCCCTGACACCCGGAGCATAGGGGATGTTGCCTATGCGTACGCCGCCGCCACATCCACTGTGGCTGATCCTTTGTGTTAACGTGATAACTTTCAAATGGATGTATTTGTTCCGGATTTGGAACATCTTTGTGACATCAAAGTTGAGTGAAAAACACATCTTACGCCCCCATGAATTTTGCTGTAGCATGATCACAGCCAAAATGCAGCTTAAGTGAAATTTTAAAAAATGCACGAGGACGAGCGTTAAATAATGAAACAAAATCATCCAGTACAAGATGATGAAACTCCATTTGATATCGTCTACATATAGGACGAATGGCAACGTTGCTTAGCCAGGCATTGCTTACCTGAACAAGACTTCTTGACCGTGTCCACCAGAGGCCAGGTGATCCTTTATATGGAGGCGGGCCGGAACGAGGAGCAGCTGTGGCTGCTGGGTGATCTGCCGCTTACGCTCCACCTGGCGCTCCCGGTGTGCGACTTGCGGCCAATGTGCTCGGTCTGCCGCTCCCGGTCTGCCGACCCGCAACATTAGGCCTAGTTTAAAGAAAGTAAACATGTGAGGGGAGATTGAAAGTCCTACTGAACAACGTGTAATGTGAGACCTTTCCACCATAGGTGATAGCCATCGTTACAGACTCTCTCACAGACCTGGACATCTTCAGCGACCTCCAGGAAGCCTGCACACAGCGCCATGTACCCGTCTACATCCTACTGGACCAGAACAGCATCCAATCCTTCCTTAACATGCTGACCAACCTCCGAGCACACCTCGATGACTTGGAGGTACCCGTCTGCAACGCTAACTGCATCAAACCACTTTTTGAATTTAGGCCGGGTTTCGTCCGGCTTTAGTGCAGGTTTGTTCCGGTTGTGTTCCTACTGCCTTGTTTCCAAGTCCGAGACACATATGTAAACAAAGTCTTGGAGGAGGCGTGTGTGTCCTTAAGGCTGAGAAGGAGACTTTTTAATGAGCCATAGACGTGGCATCATAATGTAATATATGGTCCTGTGCCATACTGTTCTGTGCAGTGTGCTGAAGACAGCAGAAGGAAAAATAAATCGCAGTGAGAGGTTTGTTGAACTCGTTCAGTTTTCCCCTTATTTTTCCGGCGTCAGTTTTTTGCCCATCTCTATTAGACAGGATCAATCGGAAACAGGGTTGAAGAGATCGGGCATAGACATCACGGAGAGAACTGCCGACGAAGGAAGGAGAACTCGCGACACCGCAGACATCACAGTGGCATTACAATGCAGTGTGGTCCGAGGGGCAGCGTCACCTGCGTTTTCCCCTTTTTGAAAGAATGACACGCTCTGACATGTAGAACAGATGAAACTTTTCTTCTCTCTGAGTGTGCGATGATACGGGTTCTTGCGCAATCACTTTCAGACAGACAAAACTTGATATACTCCGGGTTATGCCTGGGCTGACAGGAACTGCTTGGAGTGTTCAGAAACAGGACAACTAGGAAACAAATTCCATCTTGATTAAACCGAAACGGATAATCAACAAATCTACAACAATTGAGTTGGGTACTCTGACACAAACCCATTACACTTGATTTATACCATAATGTGTTCAAAGTTTTCTTCATATTTATGTTTTCCTATTATATATTTATTATCTATTTATCTGTTTTTTCATCTCTGAAATCTCAATATCAGATTTCAATTCCGACTTTCAATTAAAAACAAACAAAAATGAAAGCTCAAAATAAAGATATTTTCCAAAGATTTCACTTTGTCTTTTTGGAATAAATTACAGAAAACTCACTTGTGGGTGTGGGATTAATGCTCTTAATAATTGTATGAATGTATAATATAAACCACAAAATCATCTTCACTGTGTTCATCATGGTTGTTTTGTTGTTTTAATAGAAAATGAGGGTTCGCTCTCTCATTGGAAGCTCGTACAAGTTGAGATCAGGAGCCACCATCTCAGGCAAAGTCCATGAGCGTTTCATGCTGATCGATGGGAACCGCGTGGCCACTGGATCCTACAGGTACGTCACCACTGACTCAAGATCTCTGGGTGTCCCAATACACGAGTTTGTTTGCCTGGCGAGCCAGAACCAACAAATCGTCCATGCATCGCACGCGATTAGAACGATCTTTGGGTCTGGTAAAACCAGGGTTGAAAAACGTGTAAAAAAAAGTGTCAATCAAATGGTGTTATCCAGTCACAGTGCAGTAGGTGGGACAAGCGGCGTGGTGGCATGACAACCAAACTCCACTCATGTCTCGCATCCCCTATACCAAACTCCGCCCATGTCTTGCATCGCCCATACCAAACTCCACCCGTGTCTCGATTTGAATAATTTGATTGGTCAGCCAGGTATACGGGCGACATCTGCCTGATTTGCCCAGACCCAATGTACCCTCTAGCGGCGTGCAATGAATGGACGATTCGTTCTGGCTCGCCAAGCTACGAGTTCGGCGGGTAGTTCTGGTTAAATTCCTTCGGTGCCATTCATTTCGCTGTGTCTTTAACTATATAACATGTCTATTCAGTGGGAGCACACTTACCACGCTATTAAAAAAGGATGGCCGTGAGCTATTCCACACCCAAATGTTCTAGTGCAGATCTATGCCCCACAAACGCATGTTTCAATAATCTGCGCAACCTGTTCGATGTACTGATTTGAGTTATTAGTGGAAAACGGCCATCTCATTGGTCCAGAAGAGCATGTGACCACATTGGTGAGTAACTTCAAGTCAGATTTTGACTGCATTTCATCAATATTTATGCAAAGCGGCTTCGGCCTGGAAGTGCGGTTCAGATGTGTAGCGCATATGATACTAAGGCCCCGTCCCAATACTCCCCCTTACCCCTTATCTCAGTCCTAGCCCTTAACCCTAGGTATTGTAGCCTTTATTTTGTGTCTTAAATTTGAAGGGTTAAGGGTGTGATGTGCTTAGGAATTGGGACACCTCTAGTCTTGCCGGCGCGTCATCAACTATTCCCGCCCACGCTGCTACCTCATCCATTGTCACCTCGGCTAGCTATATTTGAGGGACATTTTCATGAAGCTATCCGTATGGGGATGCACCGATACCGGTATCGGGCATCGGCCCCGATACCAACTTCAGTACTCTACTCGTACTCGTCAAACAGTAACTGATATCATGAACCGATACCACCTCCGGAAGACCGGGACTCGCGCTGCGCTGTTAGCCCTCCTAAACGCACCCGGCCCCAGAGCAGTACTCGCGCTGCATGCGCTATTATTTTTATTTCTAAAACATGTTCAAATAAAAAGATTAATTCCTAGCACCCAGGTGTAGGCGTGCAGCGGTCGGCCGTTGATAGCATGCTAGCAGCGAGCTGACGGCAAGCACGGCTAAAACCTTAAAAGCGGTTCTAAAGTAGCTCATTTGTGGCTCCATGATAGGTCCAGGGAGTGTTCGGTCCACGTGTTTACGGATTGCAAACCAAAATCCATAACCACGCTCTGGGCAACTCGCACTTCCGCATATGACGCAGTCATGAAGCAACCGCGGCAATTTTTCGTCTCCGAACGTGTAATCCCCTACCCTAACCCCTACCCTAAACCTAACCCCTACCCTAAACCTAACCCTAACGCCTACCCTAAACCTAACCACTACCCTAACTTCTAATCCTAACCGTAACCGTAATTTTAAAAAAGCGCAATTGGGCGTTAAAATAAAGACGCAAAGAAGTAAGCAGCAATAGGAATTGAACCCAGGATGCTAGCATGAAGGCTGAGCGTTTATCTGATTTTATTTATTGAGCTATGCTGGCCGATGCTCACTTTGGTAGCAGACAGCGTTAAGTCGTTGCTGACTTCTTTGCGTTCTTTGGCAATGGGCGGGGCGTGACACGTCAATGGGCGGGGCGTGTGACGTGTATGACGCGTCATAGCCAAGCGCGGTCGCTTTGGGGCCGTGGTTATTGATTTTGGTTTGCACATAACTGTAGGCTCTTCCATGTTGATACTAAAATTGTTGCTGCCCAATCTGCAATAACCGAAGATAATGAGGCATCAAAATGTTTTCACATTTCAGGTTTTCTAGAAATAAATTAACAGATTGATTGAGTCCTTGCATGTTTTGGTTTTACCTGTGCAGTGTGCACTGCAAACAGACACAACACCAGCTGCTCCTAATTACTGCAGCTCTTCAATCAGGTTGATCTGCTAATCAGTGACAACACCTGTTTGCTGGTGTTGATGCCTGTGTCACATGATGCAAAAACAGCCAGTTCCTTAGTTTTGATTTTGCCTTTTATGTAGCTTGATTCATTGGGTCCTGATGCGAGAACCGATGCATCGACCACGCATCGCACGTGAATAGACTGTCTTTTGGGTCTAGGCTAACCAGGCAGACAAATTAGATAGTCGTCCAAATTCAGGCGGGCCATTCAGCGCCCTGTTTGGGTTGTTTTTCATTCTTTATTGAGAGGTGGTGGTAGGATTAATTTAGAAACGGGGATGAAGAGTCAGGGGGAGACATTACAGAAAAGCCCGATGGCTGCTCGACCTATGGTTAAGGGGGACGCGCTTCATAACCACTCTGCCACTGCGCCCCCTTAAAACGATAAAATGACTCAAATCAACAGATTTTTATATAGCGCCAAAATCTCTGCCGAAGCTGCCTCAAGGCACTTCACAAAAGTGATTTTGCTTTTAGATTTTAATTCAAGAAATATAGCAGATATTTACCGAACTGCCTTTCAACCTTGATTGCCCAGTTAAGGACAGTAATTTGGGATTGGTTACAGAACTCCTTTAACGGAGGACTGGAAAGAAGAAATAGAAGAGTGAGACTTTCAATCAATCTCGATTTCGGCCTAGTTGAAAAAATACCTACAGCTTTTGATTTGTTGTTGTTAGTGTTAATTTGTTTTGATTGGTTAACCAAACTCCTTTAACGGAGGACTGGAAAAAAGAGGGGATTTCGATTTTCAATCTGAATCTAACCAAAAAGCCTATTTGCGTTATCTTTTCATCGCCCGCAGCGGAGTAATCTGATGGGAGCTGCGTGATGATCTACCAGATTTACTCCACGGGTTATATGTAATGAAACTTGGTTAAACTTATTTTGCGTGAAATGAGTGGTCAACGTATTGAATACATGATCCCAAAATGTCAATGGCTCCCACAGTATCATTTTTATTAACTATTATTAATAATAATACTAATGATTGAATATGAATAATGTATACGAAAAATTATTTTGTTTATATGGAGTTATATGGAGTCTGTGCGTAAAACACTGTCACTTCATGTACCACACGCAACACTTGAGAGTCCGCCAGAGCGAATCGGACATGCCGCACGTAACGCACATCAAACATTCGTACATGGAAATGCACACAGGTCTGTGTGTGCATACGTGTTGGCAGAGAGAGATGGGGAGGAAGAGAAAAAGAACGATGGAGAACGCAAACGGAGCGCCAAACTACTGCAGCTGACCATGATTCAACTCGTCGATTTAATAATGTGACGACGATTGTTAGTTGCCGGCGAATGTGCTGTGGCTCCACGGCTCAGACGTGGCGCCAACTAATAACACAGGCTACCGTCAGCAGACTGAACACGTCGAGGGCGCAGACAAATGCGCACAAGCTTGGCGCCCTGGACAGCCTCTACGGCGGGGGTACAAGCAGTGGGGGTAAAGGCAGTTGAATCCGACACCACAGATTCGAACCCGGAGTCAAGCTCAGTACAAGTGGCATGCCACCGTCAGCGGAACCAGCACAGGGGCTGTAGAAACTGCGGCTCGGTGGCACAAGCGCTGATGCCGATACCCGATACCTGGTTGTGCAGTATGGGCTGATACCAATACCACTGTTTGAAAAGGGGCTGTTGGTCAATTGTCAACCAGTTTGTAAAAGGGTTGAGAAGAAGTTACTAGTGTTATCGCTGTAATTTTTACATGCAGTCTATGATTAATAGTAGTGGAGGAAATTATAAAAAGCAATAACACATTAAGAATTATTTCATTATTTTAATATTTTATTGTTTAGGTGATATTGGGGTAGTTCAGATGCAAAAACCCCTAACTCCTCTTGACCACTTTTTGAGAAAAAGGCAATTTTTTTCATCAGGCCATGGTATTTAAGCAGATGAGAAGAGATATTTTCAACACTACGGGGAGTGTGAGTTTTACTTCATTTTCTCTCAAAAACATTCCATTCACATATTCTAGATGTCTAGACAAAATTAACTCCATATTTTTACAAATATGGAGTTAGGGGGTTTTGCATCTGAACTCTTCAGTTACTACCCCAATACCACCTAAACAATAAAATATTAAAATAATGAAATCATTCTTGATTGCTTTTTATAATTTTCATCCACTCAATATATAACTTTTTTATAATTTTCATAGACAGTCTTAAATAATGTTCTACTCCATGAGACTCGAAATAATAATACTAGGTTGATGGAAAATGCATGCAATTCAAATTAAATGATTCAAGTCACTTGAATAATCCATTCTCACGATCTTTCCCAATTATTGCATTGCGTCTTAATTAAACTATTAATACTGCATTTTGCCACATTATTTATTAATGTAATTTCAATGTGAATCGACATTGTTTCATTCACAGAGTTGAGTGAATGATCAGTTTGTGAATGACACATAGCAGACGAGAGAGAGGCTGTTTCCTCGTACATGACAGCGTGGGCCCAGTGTCTATCGTGCACTCTGAAGAACAACTTTTAAAGGCATTTTAGAAGCATTCTTTGACCATTGAAAGGATGCAAATTACCACTATGCCTTCCATTATCATTGCAATTCTGTGCCAACATAGCGTTTCATTGCGTTTTTGAGATGTTTTTGATCTAGCAACCTGTGCGATCATACCGCATTCTCAGTAGAAAGTGGGGGTATGCGCAAAGCGATGGGTGATTCACACCCTATTATAATGAGGAGAGGGCGAAAATGGAATACGTTTCGGCGTCCTTTATAATTATATGGGTGTGAATCACCCAACATAAAATGACATTATGTTCGATAATACATCCAAATATGTTCATTCAAATGAAAACCAGCACTCTGTTAGCAGGTGTCGAGGGGCAGTGCCGGGCAAACCGGACGTACCGTTGGCGTGTTCAGAACACACAGTTTGGAGAGTAGGTTTGGTGTGTCTTAATAATTATATTATGCAATCATGTTAATACGTGCGTTGGTGCACATGTGAGTGTCGTCTATGTGTGAGAGTAAAATAGAGAAGGAGACTTTGTTGTGGAGAGCGGGGTGTGGTGAGGCGGGCGGTAGAGTGAGGGTGTGGGGGGCGAGCGTGCGCTTCAGCTGCTGAGTGCAGTGGGCAGGCTCCGTGGGCAATTTTCGCCCCATCACCTCAACCTAGTCTCGTTGTGGGGACTGGGGAATATGCGGCCGATGGACCCGCACACACAACCGCAGGGACTCACACAGGGGAAAACCAGGGGACCCGTTTATCTCTGATGGGGTGACTGGGAGCTGCTAATGTTCCAAATTTCATTTTGGGGGCCATGTTATGGAAGAAATGTTTGTTTTGTCTGTCTGCAGATTCAACTGGACAGATGGGAAATTGAACAGCAGTAACCTGGTGGAGCTCTCAGGCCAGATTGCAGAGAAGTTCGATGAGGAGTTTCGCATCCTCTATGCCCAGTCACTGCCCATCTCGTCTGCACACACGTCTCTGCGCAAGCGGAACAGTGATGCTCATGAGCGCTTGCTCCGACTCAAGAATCCCTGTGCTGCGTCGTCCCCGCTCGCCGCTCGAGATCCTCCATTGTTTCAGGGTCTGGGCAAGCCGTGGGAAAGGCCCTTCGACGCCACATCCAACGCTTCTATTGTTGCCGACGGCTGGGCAGAGGACCACGACCTCCATTTTGAAGACGAGTTCCCTGAATTTCCCAGCAACCGCTGCCTCACAGTGGACTGCGGCTCCCAGACGGATCCTCAACCATGTAATTCGCCAGGCAGTGGGACTGGGGCAGCATCGTCGTCGTCGTCTTCGTCCGGCACCACGGTCACCGACAGCACCACGCCGTCCAGCAGCCCGAGCTCGTCCCAACGCACCGAGGGCTCGGCGGTGTCGGGCCTGCGAGAGTCGTTCGCCAAGCTGAGCATGGAGCGGCAGCACCACTACACGTCCATCCGGAGCCGCCTGGAGAGCATGGTGAGCGCTCTGGCCCAGAAGAAGGACGTGGAAGACCACCTCATGCTGCCGTCCAGGCTCGGAGTCCTGCTGGAGTGCGGGAAGGAACAGAATGCTAAGGAGAACACTGCCTGCGCAGCCACACAGTCCAGAACCAGATATCTTTACTAAAGATGTTGGTTCATGTCTTTTTGCATGTTCGTGAACTTAGCTCGCATGTGAATGTTAGCCCTTCATGCACGACTGAAAGTTGAAGAGCAATTACTGAGTTTGTAAGTAGCGTATCTTACTATCTAACTACGGCGGATAGCAGTGTATAAGGCGGTTGGTTAGCGGTGACTGTAATTGACAAACATTGAACATAATATGATAAATATTATGAAGACATATTATTTTATGATTTTCTCTTAGTTGTGCTCGCTGACAATTTTAAATGAATGCCATTGAAATAATGGTTAGTTGGAGCCCTGGTGGGTTGGTACCTTGCTTACAATATGGTCAAACGTTCCAAAACGAAACATGGGTTGGTCTTCAACAGGTTTGGATGGTAGACTATGTCTATGTCTCTGTGCAGGGAGGGACATGAGCAATGCAGTGATGTATCAATAAGGGATGGAGGGAGAGTTTATAATAGGGGTGTCACGGTATTACAATTTAGGCTCATGGTTATTGTGACCAAAATGGTTATGGTTTAACTCGGTAAAAATGTTTTTGTAGAGTTATTAATTTCAATTTAAGTTATAATGGACGAGTTTACGCGCTAAGAACAGGGGGCTGATATTTTGAAAATACGACTTGATTACATATCAAGTCGTATTTTTATTTACGACGCCGGAAGTCATATTCAGCACAGAATTCTTACCAGTACAACCCGCCAATATACTTGCATTGGTAGATGCTGGTAGACCCATGTAATTCTAAAAGCTGCGTTTTGCCCCATGTAATCGTGTCCATTCTTCGTTTTGAAAAGATGCATGTTCAAAGGTGCCGTGACATTGCACAGCAGGATTACGTCACACATGGCATCGAAAGGTCTGTTCTTGATCTTTTATTCATATTTTTTTGTTCAAGGTTAGTTAAGTTAAGCTGCCAGATAACATTGTGTCTTGAAAATCGGGAGGTTGTTGTTGTGACTGGTGCGGTAACCACAATAACACCGTGTTCTGAAACTCAATTCACAGTATCTGACCTAAAATACCTCTGTTACCGCGGTAACCGTGACACCCCCAGTTTATACTTTATGGTATACATTAAGATCAGGAGGAATGTCAACACTACTGTAAAATAGCTTTAATTGTGCCTTTGTGCGCCTTTCTGCGCACATTGATGGTGTATGACACTTTTCCCATCATTCTTTGACAGTGCCTCAATACTTTACTTTTTGGTGTAAGGGATAATGCAATACTTGGTTTACAACATCATGGGACTCTTTTAATTCATACAAGTGCAATTGTTTTTGATTATTTTTTAATTATTTGTTCTCAAAGGACTGCCATTCTGAAACCAAGCAACAAATATGTTTAGGTAGAACAAAAACACTGTTTTCTTTGTTGACTGCTGTAAGTAACCATTCCATAATAAATGTGATCTCTGCAACAACGATACGTTGACTGATTACTGGCTATTGTCAACAACTGAACTAGAGCTATGCAGACAGTGCCGATCGCTAAAGGGATATCCCCCGAAACGCGATCAGTAAAACCCAGGAATATTGTAGAGTCAGGCTTCACCAGGTCATGGTACAGGCTGTTGAAGGATTGGAAGGTGCTGTTCCTATCCAAATGATCCGTTGGCACAAATAAAAATAATCTTGACAGAGCTCAATACATCTACCCCTTATTGGCATTGAGTGTTGGCATACAAGATTTCACACAAAGGAAAAAGTCAGCCATTTCAAAGACTATGTTTTTTGTGACATTTTATGGAATTATGACATTTGCTGAACAATACTATTTTCCTTCTGGTCCAAAGTAGGTCCATAAAATCCCAATACCTCTGAGAGTGCTAATGAATGAAAACCCATGATAAAAGAACATAATCACCACCTTTAGTTCCCATTTTCCCCTGTTGAGTACATTTTTTGTTTCTGTATTAGACAGATGTGAAGGGAGAGAGAGGGATGAGTGAAAAGTCGCAGAGAGTGAGCTGAAAATGTGTCAGAAACCGTGTTTAAATGTTAACACATTGTCCACAGCACAGATTCTGTGTCAAACATCAAGGGATCTCAGTCTGGCTCACATGTTTCCGAGATCAGTAACGGCTGCGACTCCTAATTATCGAGCAGTTTATGACGTGTAAAATGATGCCCCCCTTTGTTACCACGCAAAAGAGCGTTGAACGCTGCCCACGAGGGAAGCCACGCCACACTAGCCTACCCGTTTGTCTAATCACTGAGTGTTTTATGATGTGTGAAACAGCATTCCCTCTATAAATGTTATGTGCTGAAAGAGCAGTAAACAAGTGGTATTGCTTATTGGCAGGGGGTGGTAGATTACTTTTAAAATGTAATAACTAGCGGGTCATCGATGGCCATGTGGTTAAAGACACTGAACCTAGAGACGGCCCCAAGTCATAGTAATGCCGCTGTGGTTTAGATCTCTGCAACTCCGTTTCCGACTAATCCTGTCAATAAGGGTGGAAAAAAAAGTTTTAAAAAAAGTACTCCGTAATGAAAATCCCAGTCCCTGAAGAATCAATGATATCTGGCTCATAATATTCAGTACATTTATTTAACTAGGCATGTACTGTCTTCCTGACTGCTAAAGGTATATCTGCGAACCCACGCAAGAAAAATTGGGGGCAAATCAAAACACCTTCAGAAGTTCAGAAGTTATGGACTAAACAAAGATTTTTCCATCTTGAAAGTGTCGCCTTCAAAAATTTAATCAGTTCATGAACCTACCCTAGAGCATTAACACACCAAATCTGGGAATAATCCATCAATCCATTCAATGCAATGGTAGCACTTCATAATAAGTGTGCGCAGTTGAACATTAGTTAAGCATTAGTTAAGCATTACATCTTAATTATTTCGCATTAGTTAATCAACTAATGACTCCTACAATGAGCCCTTGTTAAGCATTAGTTAAGCCCGTTCGTTATCCTAACCTTAGTTAACCCTAATGCTTAACTAATGTTCAACTGCGCACACTTATTATGAAGTGCTACCAATACGATTGCTGCATGGGTGCACTACTCCTTTTGGTAATCCCAATACCTTCATCAGTGTGACAGAATGAAAACCCAACCTGTTTTTCCTTGTTGGGAATGTATTTTGCTCGTGCAGGTCCTGCCTTGTATTACCTCATCATTTCACTAACTGCTTGTAGCAGAATGCACCAACCAATCCAGTGTTGTTCGGTTTAGGGTTGGTAGGTTGAGTTGTTAGGCTGTTTTAGCAATCCCAAAGATGGCGGTGTCATCGGCGTACATCTGGCATGTTTTTGGAAGATGATTGATGTACTTGATGAACAATAACGGTCCAAGGACTGAGCCTTGGGGCACTCCCATGTTGTTCGAGAGCAGCTGTGACTTCTCCCGTTTAACTTGACACATTTCTGCCTTTCTTTCAAATATCAGTCGAACCACTGTAACGCATATACGGACATTTGAAAATGCTGCCAGTAAAAAATATAATTTATGAATTAATAACTGTCTTCTGTAGACTGCTCCCACTGTCAGTAATGTCAGTTCTCGTAAATATCTTTATAGTGTGTGGCATTTTGCTTCTGGTGTATTCAAGGCCCAATGTTGTCACAACACTCCTAGTGTTATGCAACGGTCAACATCATACAGCATCATTATCCTAACTGTCATTACATAAACGGAATTACTTCTTAGCGTTGACGCAAAGGTCATGCTAAGTGGTTTCGTCTGCGGAACAGCCATTTGGTGTAATTGAACAGTTTCGCAGAGACAATTAAAACAATATACTCATTATGCGACGTACACGGCAGCCTCTCTCTGGCTGCCAATGAAACGAATGGCGTGATGCAACAAGAGGATGCTGTCCTCACATACAATAGCTGTGTTTCCATGAGTTATACCGTGCATTGGGGCTATATGACTTTGCTAAAAAAAAATCCAGATTTTTATCTCTGAAGAAAAAAAAACATCAAAATGAAGAATTTTGTCAAAAAAAGACAAAATGTGCATACTGTGTTTGGGGCAGTACAGAGACCTCACTCCTTTATTATTATTATTATTATTTTAAGTTATTTTATCCATTTTATCATTTTACCATTCCGAAATAAACTCCATTCCGATAAAGTTCGAACCCCAAAAAACGATCCGCTTATTTTGTTGGGGTTCGGTTAGGGTTAGGGCAGCAACCCAAAATATTGAAAGAGCCATATTGGACCAAAAAAACAAAAAACAAATATGTCTGGAGCGGCAAGAAATAAAAGCCTTATAATGAAGGCAACATGTGCTGTATGTATCTATACACATTTGTATATACTATCAAAATGACTAATTTGGTTACAAATATATAATGTTTATTTTCCCTGCAGCGCATCCCGTGGAGTGATGTCTCTCCACATTACTCTTTGTTCTTTGACAACTTCTCACTAGAGAACAAACATTCAGGCAATCCCTCCGCTTTGGCAATGAATGAAAATGATTCGGTCCAAGACATGTTGAATCCACAGTTCTCCTCAGTTGTATTTCTCTTTTTACCTGTGGGGTCCATTGCCCATCACACACCCACGTTTTATTTTTTGTTTTTTCTTTTTTTACGACAGCCACCTGCCTGGCACACCACCTACCTCACGGTTCACCCCTTCCGTGATGCGCGATGTTGCGACGTTGCCCTGGAATGACACAGACTGCGTCCAACTGCACATGCATGCTAGACGCATCCATGGAAAATTCACAACACCCGCCGTTACACATGAAGCGACACTAATATGCATTTCGTCCTGCTTATGTGTCGCAGGCTATGGCGAAATCTTCGTTGAGAGAAGTATTGAAATTTTATATATTTTTTGAAATTATGACATCGTCAAAAACTTAACAGCTGTTGGCAACGTTCTCCACTGGGCAGGGGGCACTGGCCTGCAGACGGCGGCGGAGTGCGTCCTGCTCCCCTGACGCCAGCCTACCACTCTGCTGGTGCTGATGAGCTGTTTTAAATACACCAAAAGCCGAGCGGAGAAAGGAGATGTATTGTGAAGTTGTACAGGACTGCTATTAACCGAAAGCTCGCCATGAACAGCGGAGCACAAAAATTCATGGTGAGTCATGGATGGGATCCGCACTGGGGTTGGGGCCGGTGGAGGGTCCAGGGAGCCAGTAGGGAGCCCCCAAAGAGCCGCATGTGGCTCCAGAGCCGCGGGTTGTCGACCACTAGATTAAAGTTTTAGAGGAACTCTAACAAAATAAGCGGGACGCTATTTGGATTTGCACTTTACATCACGGCAAATTATACGCCAAAATTCATTTCGGAATGCAGAGGCTTCGGAATGCAGGCGTGTAATCCCTTGAGGGCACCACAACCCAATGACTCCTCCAAAAGGAACCCAAAGATTCTTCAACAAATCCTAAACGTTCTAAAACACTCATTCCTTTGATGAAAACCATTGTTTTCATCACTTGGTTCTGGTTAATTGCTTTCATCCTAGATGCTTTCCTTCCTTCTCTTCTCTTTTTTCTATTTTAGTGTTTTTATTGTCTCTGAGATCCCTGAGATATAAAGGGCATTACAAATAAATTGCATTTTTTTATATTATTATTATTATCATTATTATCATCATTATTATTATCATTACATATTTGACTGGAGGATTACATACATGGTATTGACAAGCAAGGTTTTGCACCAAAACCTGGATCGAAGAAATAGCAAAAAAATAATAATAATTGATTGGAATGGATTCAATTGCTGAGTTGATTTGGAGGTTTGGTATTTAAAAGTAATATAAAACTAAAGGAATGTAATCCCTTACTTTACAAGTGGTAATAGGATTACGTTAGTGATTAATATTGTTTAATGCGTAACTTGTGACTATAAGGGATTACCCTTTGAAGTTATTTTTTGGGCGCAAGTGCCGTTTTTCATTCTTTATTGTGAGAGATAGTGACAGGATTAAATCAGAAACTGGGATGAAGAAGGACACATTGCAGAAAAGCCGGAGAGGAGATATCAGCCTGCGGCACTGCTCGAACTATGGTCTGGGGGACGCGTTCTCTACCCGCTCGGCCACTGCGCGCCCCCCGTGATTACCCTTTAAAAAGTAACCTTCCCAACCGGTATGTTAGAGCTGCCGAAGCGCGCGCCAGAGGTCACTGACCCAAGAGGACGAGTAGCTCCGGGGTGGTGGAGCTAGTATACTATGCTAACATACTATGTTAGAGCTGCCGGAGCTTCCAATAAAGTCAGTAAAGTGAGTGTGCACCAGAGGTCAGCGAACCCAGAGGACAAGTAGCTCTGGGGTGGGAGAGCTAGCATACTATGTTAGTATGTTAGAGCTGCCGGAGTTCACTGACCCTAGAGGACGAGTAGCTTCGGGGTGGGAAAGCTAGCATACTAACAACATACTATGTTAGTATACTATAGTATGTTAGAGGCGCCAGTGCTTCCAATAAAATGAGTTTTGGTGTTAAAAAAATCCCACTTGGCAGTTGTAATCAGGAGATATGAAATTTCATTACTATAAAGTTAAACTCTTTCAGCCCAGTGGACTTCATATAAACACAGACTTACTACCAAAGTCGTCAAGAGGCATCTTTTTAAAAAGAAGAAAATTCAAATCACAATTAATCCCAAAAAGAAACATTTTTTTTTCTTTTTTGCGGACAAGTATGTAATCTAAAAAGAAACATAAGATGTTCAGATATCATTTATGTTTTAGTATTGAAATGGCGCCTCAAGTTGAGGTAACACTATTTGTGCATGAAATTGTCAAAAATATGATATTGTGCATATAAAAAAAATTATAAGGGTAGAAAATATGCGCATGTACTATTTTGACATTGACATGTAAATAGGCCCAACATGCGATATTATCGAGTTTTGACCATTAGTTGAAATAGTTTGACACCGTTCCAAGCCAATACTTTATTGTACTTTTTCTGTACTGTACTATTTTGTGTACCAGAAACCCAAAGAAGACCCACGTGACATCGCAAAAGGAGGGATTTCACCAACCGAGTTCTGGGGGGACCTAAAAATGCCCATTCATATATTGTAAAGCAACCACAAAACGCCCAGAATACAGTTTTCTATAACTCCTCCTGCCCACTATAAACACAGAAACCCTTGTAAAACATTTTTGATGTCACCTCAACTTTAAAGGGTTAAAATTAGATACTTAAAATGAGCTTATTGTGTCAAGTAACTGTGGCAATACTGTGTAAAAGTACAGTTGTGTGTGTGTGTGTGTGTGTGTGTGTGTGTGTGTATGTATATATGTTGTCTGTGCGTGCGTATGTCAGTGTGTGTCTGTGAGTTTGTGTGTGCGCACCCGCGGGCGTGTATTTATTATGTAAAATGCGCACGCGGGAGAGATCGCTGCGCGGTAAACGCGGTGCCGTTAATGCACCAGTAGGAGCAGCGCCTTTTAATTGGCTGTTGGAGACTCCACGTCGCGTCGTAATGAAGCGAACAGCAGGGGAGAACCCGGCACTCCGCGCCACTCCGCCAGTCGGATTATTTTCAGCTCATTGGAAAAGTCCGCGCGTAAAACGCGCTGCCCACGCAAGGTGCGTTGAATACATGCGACGACCAGCAGAGGGCGCTCTGTCACCAGGAATAAACTGAAGCGCAGCAGCGCCAAACGTTGTCATTACTAGATATACAAGATATGACAATTTATCGTGCCATGACTTACATTTCAATATATTGTAATATGAATCAAAGCAACAAGCTTTTTTTTTTTTTTTTTTTTTAATAATAATTTTCTGTTTTGTTGCAAAATGGTGCTCTACGAATCTCATGGGAGCGACCGTAGTCTCTTGTTTAAGGCATTTGGCTACCTCATTTACAAGTTTCTTTGACTTTAATTTCATATTAATGTATGCATTTCCTGGTTCCTGGTGAATGTTACTGTATAAAACGAATTGTAAGGGACTAGTTAATATTTTTGGTAATGCGATTACTTTAATATAATTACGTACGTGCATACGTATGTGCATTGACATCCAATATATATTGCAGTGAATGGTGACCGTTGTGTATTGTGGGAGGTTGTGAGAAAACCATGTGCGGCACCATTGCCGCTGTAATAATAATAATAATAATAATAATAATAATAATAATAATAATAATAATAATAATAATAATAAAATTAGTTAAAACAATCTCAAGGTGCAACATAGCACATATTTTAGAAAAGAAAGTTAAAAAGTATTAAAGAAAACAGTTAAACAAACGCTTTTGGATAAAGATGGAGTTTTAGTCCTTTTTTAAAACAGTCAATGTGCTGTGACATTCGAAGGTGTTCAGGGAGGGAATTCCAGAGGCCGGGGGCGGTCGAGCTGAAAGCCTGATCTCCTATGGTGTGAGGTTTGGTCCTGGGTTGCTGGAGTGTGACGGTGTTATTGCAGTGCAAGTGTCATGCAGTGATTTTGAGTGTGAGGAGGCCCTTGAGGTATGGTGGCATGTCCATGGATGCATTGGTGAGTCAGTAAGGTGATTTTGTAATTGATCCGGGATTGGACAGGAGAGAATGGAGGATTGGAGTTATGTGGTCATATTTGCGCATCAGGACTCTGGCGGCTGTATAAATAAGATCTGGATTAAACTTGGAGATGGGCTGATTTTAGCCTGTTGCTTGATCCCAGACGCATGTGCCCCACGGACCCTCCTGCCTGCTCCTTGGAGGGGATCCATTACATTACAATATATTTAAACATTGTGGGCCTTTTAAGTTGTCACCTCCAGTTCAATCAGCATGGGGAGACCAGGGAGTTTATTGATTTGGTCCCAAAACAAATGAGACCTTTTCATGGTCACACCCCAAGCTGCCATAAACCACACTTGACCCAAGTGACCTTCCAAGTGAACCATCGACAGGTTGCACATATTAAGATTTAGGCACTTTGAGCAGTCAGTTGCTATTTGTAACCAGGGTCAGGGTTGGCTAGTAACAGAATAAATTCAGGGTTACTAATGGATTTATATTTCAGACAAAACCTGAGTCAAATAATTTCTAAAAAACAATTTGCCTTAAACTGCAGCTGTCCAACTCAAAATATAGCCTTGAATGACCCTGAATTTAATACATTAGAAATAAACAAGAACATATGAAATGATGTGTTGCATGATTTGATTAGGATTATTGTTTTGATTCTTTAAAAAAGCAAATAATCTTATAATGTTCCTAATGATTTTAAATTAATTCAGTGAAATTCGGGCTGCGTTGTCAGTTGAACAGCTGCAGTTTACATGCATTTGGTTGGAAATTATTTGACTCAGGTTTTTACTAAATATTAATCCAAACGCAGATTAGATGTCAACAGATTACAATGATTACCATAAATATATTAACTGTACTACAATGGTATCTGACATAGAATAGCTCAATACAAACTTCCAGTAGTTATGATTTAGGTTATTACATCATGCTAGTAATATTTTAATATGAACTTACTAAGGTTTCAGAATTTTCTAGTTTATTTATGACTCTCATACCTTTTAATCTATGGAAATTTAAATGTCTAAACTATTTAATTGATTGAAGTATAAATTACTGGATTGGTAAAAAGGGGGTTACATGATGATATAGGTTAGTTATGATGTAGACTAGTTATGCTATAGGTTAGCTTTGATGCAGTCTAGTCTAGTTATGATGTATGCTAATCACGATATAGGTTAGTTATGATGTATGTTAATTATGAGGTAGGCCAGTTATGATGTCGACTAGTTGTGATATAGATTAATTATGATGTATACTAATTATGATATAAGTTAATTATGATGTACACTACTTATATCGAGGAGTAATGATATAGATATGGTAGTTATGATAAAGATTAGTTATGATGTAGACTAGTTATGATATATATTAGTTATGATGTATTCTAATTATGATATATGTTAATTATGATATAGTCTAGTTATGATGTAGGCTAGTGATGATATAGATTAGTTATGATGTATACTAGTTATGCTATAGATTAGTTATGATGCAGGCTAATCATGATATAGGTTAGTTATGCTGTAGACGCGTTATGATATAGGATAGTTATTGTGTAGGCTAGTTATGATATAGATAAGTTATGGTGCAGGCTAGCTATGATATAGGCTATAT
>OMKY01211863.1:0-16507 GCA_900302395.1 Bregmaceros cantori | reverse complement strand
AATTGGTATTTGACCAAAGGACAGTTCGGGAGACAGAGAGACATGGATTCCCCTTGTTCCACAGTAACTGTGATTACACTTGGGCCTGGCCGCTGTTCTTATAGGGATAGTTGAAAGAGATGCAAATGACATCCTTTTGGTCACATAGACAATACGATACAGTAGGCCATTCATGAGGCCGTCTCAGTGAGAGGTCGTCTGTCCCGTGAACAAAGGTGAGACAGGATGTCTCAACACCTCCACCTTTTGTCCCTTAGACAAAAGGATGACATCAGTTTTTCCTCCACAGTAACTTTCAGTAAAATAAAAATAAATTAGGACACATTCTCTTTTCAAAATGTAATTGAACACTAGATAGATAGATGATACAGAGAGATGGAGACCGAGAGAGAGAGACAGAGCGAGATATGATTACCAACGGGTGTCGCTAAAGGCAAGTTAATGTGAAGTAGTGAATTGCTGACATCTCAGTAAAAAGTATATTTTTTCACCTCAAATGTACTTTTAAAAGTCTCAAGTAACTTGTGAAGTCCAAAAGTAAACAAGTACACATAAAAATTGTAACAGAGTAAATGTAATGCATTACTGCCCATCTCTGGTGATATGGATATTGACAATAATATCCAGTGACCAGAATGGTGAGTCAGACACAAGGAGATTAGCAAGAATCTGTAGAGAATAAATGGCCAGCCAGCTAGCTTGTCGAGATGTGTGCTTGAGACATGCGATCAATTTAGTCCGTGGATAGCACAACATCTCTGATGCAATGATGTCCCACAGTATCAAAGTTGTTCGACACGTATCCAGCATGAAGCATGTACAGATACGTTTTAACCCTTAGGGGCTAATGGGACTTGCAAGTTCTCATCGTAAAAGACCCAAAATGATCTGCACAATGTGGGGAATCTTAAAAAAAGAAACATCTTTGTGCTAGAAAAGTTCAGTGAAAAATGCATCTTGCACACCCATGAGCATGATCACAGCCAAAATGTGGCTTAAAAGAATTGGATAAATGCAGGAGGACCCAGTGATACCTAACTAGTGTTACATGAACCAAAACGCCTACGTGATCATCATGGGCACATATTATTGAAGTATTTCAATCACATGGGCTTAACAAAGGTGCGCGTCTTTGAGTGTCAGTCTTATCCATGGAGAGTACCTTGTAGATTTTATTTTTATCATCTTAGAGTAATGTTGGATTTATCTTTTTTTTGGTTGTGTGAAGACTGACTTGACTTGACGTAAATCGCTTGTTAATGGTTAAAAACAAGATTTCACAATGATTCTTTCCATCCTTTTTGTTAAAGGAAAGCACAACTGACTATAAATAAATATAGTATATAATAAATGGTAGTAGCGCTGCAACTAATGATTATTTTAATAGTTGATTATTGAAACGATTAGTCGATTAATCGGTTGGATAATTTTGTGACAATTACCAGAAATTGTTTACTTGAAAGTACACTATTCTCAAATTTGGTTCTTCCTAACCAACAAATGTACAAAGATTAAGTTACTTCATCTGACACAAACTCATTAAATGTCATTTATACCATAATATTTTCATCGTTTTCTACATATTCATGTCTCCTTTTTATCAACGATGTCCTTTTAAGCTTTCATATTTTCGGAAATTATGAATGAATATCAAATTTCTGTGGATAAATAGGGGAAACATCAGCACAAAACAGCTGACCATAGCAATGTTTCAACTCTTTGCCGATTATCGATTATTAGATTAGTTGTCGATTAATTTCATAATCGGTTAGTCAGCTATTAATCGACTAATCGTTGCACCCCAAAAATTTTAGCCACAACAATGCTTGTGTGTGCTGTCCAACAGAGTGTCCCCAAGATGTGGCGCCCACCGTCGGCTTCTCCAAGGTGGACTTGAGACAGGGGCGCTTTGAAGTGACCATATTCGACCTCGGTGGCGGCAAGAGGATCCGGGCCATCTGGAAGAACTACTACTCTGAGTGCCACGGGGTGGTGTTCGTCGTGGACTCCAGCGATAGACAGCGCCTCCTAGAGACCCGAGATGTCATGACCGATGTCCTACAGAACCCCCGAATTGCGGGGAAGCCCGTCCTGGTGTGAGTATACTAGTGGTGATGAGTCATTTAGAACCAGTACTTAGAAACCGATACGTCTCTGTCAATTAGATGTGCAATGATTAGACCATTTCAATGGGGAACGAGATCGTGACGCCAGGCGAGGAAGCGTACTGCCATTTCAGGTGGCGCGCGCCCGCTGCTCCACCTTAATTTCCGCCTCCTGGCGGAGCTTGTGACATGTGGTGGAGTTTACATTCGCGTGTACACCACGATTCACTGGATGTCTACGCGTGTGTGCGTGTGTGTGTGTGGGGCCGGATTTGCGAGGTCTCTGTAACGAGGGTGAACTTGAATATTTCATTCCATTATATTCTCGATACGGACCATTTCTACCACCTATCTACTTCATGTTTAAATTGAGGTGTGTATCAACAGTGCACATTTTGTGTCCACGAATGCTCAGATGCGCGTGCGTGATTGCGCGCATACCTGTGCAGGTGCGCGCAGCCATGCCAGCGGCACCAGAGGCCGCTCCTACGTATAATGAGCTCCTCCCAAGGACGCATCGCATTGGTTGCGATGCGTTTTGGAAGCGGACTCGAACGTGATCGCTAGTCCCTCATTATGACTATTAGATTATGAAAATGAATCGACAACTAATGCAATAATCGATTAATCACTGGAGAATTGAATCATCATTATTATTTTCAGCAGTTATTGTTGCTGACCCCAACGCCTATTGGGCTACACAAATATTATTTGATAATTTCTGAAAGTCCAAAATATATTCTTGATAAAAGAAACATAAACATGAAGAAAACCAAAATATTGGCACATAAATTAATTGAGTTTGTCTGTGCAATTAACTTACTTGTGGTACATTTGTTTGCTAACATGAACCAAAATTGACCACATTTCAAGTTGACAAGATTAATTTCTGTGTCACTGTGAATATTTTTTTGATTTATATTTTTAAAGGAAAAATATCAAACCGATTCATCGACTAATCATTTCAATAATCTGCAACTAATCGACTATTAAAATGATTGTTAGTTGCAGCCCTTCTGTCAATAAGTCTTTACAGTCAACAATAAAATGTGCGCATTTGATTTGTATAATTTGTGAACATATCATGTTCAATATTCAGTGCGCTGCCCAAATTTTATCACATGAATTTGAAAACATTCTTCAATAATGGAGTTAATTTGCAGGGGTTATTGCATTTTATGTTAGAGGTTGAATAACGTTTGGTAAATATTTATTCTATCTGTGGCATATCTTGCTATATTTAGTCCTGACCTCCTCTGACTGATTTCCAATCATTGCAATTTGTTCTAAAACGCAAACCTGGAATTTAAGTTGTTTTACTGGCAACTAAGTTTCCCTGTGTGTGTGCTGCTAATATGGCAAATTATAATTATTTAATCTTGAAGGTGAAAGGATAAGATTATCTTAGTACGTTTTCATGGAGCTAATGCTGTTGACTTGTTTTTCTCTTAAATGCGCGCGCTCAACCAATTGTACGGTGGGTACAGATTACCGAACAGACAGCCTGAGGAGTGGGAGAGAGACTGAGCGTACTACAGCCTCTCTCACTACCTACCTAGCTCTCTTTTTGTTGACTGTTCCAACACAGAAACCACGGTAACTTGGGTTACGGTAACCACACTAAGCAAATACTTAACCCCTAGCGAGGAGTCAGCGTAATTAATCAGTGTGTGTAGTCAGCACAAGGCTTTTTGATCAGCACTCCGTCTCCACACTGCTTTTAACCAGTTCCAATTTGTTTCAAAACACAAACCACTTTTGCATTTTATTGACGCATTTGGCTGGAAAGGAGGAATGCTGACCTGTGCCACAGAACCAGCTAAGCTTTTAAGAGCCACAACCGATTAATCGATTAAATGATGATAGTCAATTTATTGAAATATTCGGCAAGTAATTTGATAATCGGTTAATCAGCAGCGATTAAACGTTTCATGGTTTGGCCCATTCTTTGCTTTCTTAAACATTCTTATTTTGTTGAAATATATGTTGTTCCCAATGCAATTTTTCCAGTGTCAAGGCACCAACACAATAAAGACAACACGTAAGCTTGCGTGAAAGCCTAATATGTTATAATGTAGCCTGTAAGAGTAGGCTCTTTCATGTCATTTCATATTACTATAAAATGGAGATAGCGAAACAGCAAAAAGTTATTGTAATATGAACATTGCAGACTTTTAATAATGTTTCATAATCATAATTAATGCTAATAAACCTTCCGATTGTAAAGAAAAAAATAACCGCTTAATCGCCAGTAACAATGGCTGATTAATCGATTTATCAAAAGAATCGTTAGTTGCAGCCCTAAAAAGCTTTTGATTTCTGAAGTTATTTACTTTCGAATCGCTTCTGTGTGCATCATTCCTAGAGTGATTTCTAATCATGTCCAGTGTGTTTTATGGGGAACGAGATTGTGCCGTCAGGCGAGGAAGCCTGCTGCCATGTCATGTGGAGCTTGTGACATGCCGGGAAGTTTACATTCGCCGCGTGTCCGCGCGCGTGAACACCACAATCCACTGGATGTCTACGTGTGCATGTACGCGTGCACAGCCATGCCCAGCAACGTAGCACCCACAGTCTGTGTGCTTATGTGCTTACGCTGGTGTGTATGTATGTGTGTGTGTGTGTGTGTGTCTCTGTGCGGCGGGATTTGCGAGGTCTCTGTAACGACTTGAATATTTTATATTCAAGAAATATTATTTATATTTTCGATACGGACCATTTCTACCACCTACCTACTTTTTGTTTGTTCGTGTTTAAATTGTGTATCAACAGAGCACATTTTGATGCAAGTGTCAACCTTCGGTCGTGTCGACGAATGCTCAGATGCGTGTACGTGATTGCGCGCATACTTGTGCAGGTGCGCGCCAGAGGCCGCTCCCATTGCGTATAATGAGCTTCCTCCCAAGGACGCATCACATTGGGTGGGATGCGTTTTGGCAGCAAACTCGAACGTGATCGCTCGTCCCTAATAAATCGGTGTGCTGTATCCCCAGGCTGGCCAATAAGCAGGACCAGGAGGGAGCGCTGGCAGAGGCAGACATCATCGAGGGTCTGTCGCTAGAGAAGCTGGTCAACGATAACAAGTGCTTGTGCCAGATAGTGAGTACCTATAGTAAAGTGTTTCCCCAAGTTACCTGTTATAGCCATGTTATGTACACCCGCCCATGTGGTGGCGCTACGTATGGTATGGGAATATAGGTTATGACGTAGGCATGCCTTTTGGAGGGGCGTCTGCTACCAAACGCCATGCATGCAACATTTGTCTACAGTTCCTCTGCACTAGCTCTTTAGAACTACAGCAAATCGGCTCCTTTTTGTGTCCTGGTGGAGTATAATGTATGTATAATGATGTGTAACAATACTCCAATGTTACCACTATACTAGCACAATTTTACTCTATGCATATTCAAGTCTCAAGGATTTTAAATATATTTTTAGAACGCAAAAAGTAAACACAGGGGACACCCCCTCATTGATTTTTGGATCATTGATTTTGAGCCCACAAAATGCCTTCTTTTTAGACTCCAGTGATGTCAGACTGCTGTCCAAAATTCCAGTTAAACTGGTGTCTTGCATTTAAAGACAAAATGTGTGACATACAATTACATAGAACGTAATTTCAATAAACCTCAAATAAACCATGGTACTCTTGAACACCCTTTTCAGTTTTTGTCAAAGTTTAAGGAAATGCTCCTACTATGCACTTTAGAGGTCCCATTGCGTGCCAAGCAATGGCATAAGAAAATATGTGCGATCCAATTGTCTGATGATGCCAAGTTGATGTAGCCCTGATGGTGACTATTGTGTGACGCTAGGAGCCGTGCTGTGCCGTCCTGGGCAGCGGGAAGAAGATGGACAAGTCCATCAAGAAGGGTCTGAAATGGCTGCTGGCAACCATCGCCAAGGACTTTCCTTCCATCTCCGAGAGGGTCACCAAGGACACCGCTGAGCAGCGGGCCCTGGAGGAACAGGACAAGAAGGAACGAGCCGAGAGGGTCCGCCTCATCCGTCAGCAAAGGTTCTCTCATTTCTAAAGGCCCAACTTTCTTCTTTACAGACCTTTTATGTGACAGTTTTTCTAACTTTTAAAATAAAAACTTAGTGTGAAGTGGGGGGAGAGCGGAGAAGCAGACCTGCAGCATATTATGCCGTAGTCAGGAATCAATCTCACGACAGCTGCGTGTGCTGTGAGGTTAGCCCAATGAAGCGGTCTAACCGACTGCGCTGCAGAGCCAGCCCCTTTTAAATGACAACCACTACATTTTGGGTTATTTAATTATGCTATTTACTCCCTCTGAGCTGTGAACTTTGTTGTCGTAAGCATTTGTGGTGACAGCAAAGGTTGTCTCGGATTTCACAACATGCAAAAACATCTACATTTAACATTTCCAAAGCTCTGTGTTCAGCAATGTGCCAACTCTGCTCCTTAAGTGCTGAGCAGTCTTGTTTTGTGACGGGAAATGTATGTCCCTCTATCTCGCTATCTCTCTCCCTCTCTATTTTTCTTTCTTTTCCTTCTATCTAAATCAATAAAATTACCCAAGCCCATGACATGCCCACCACAAGGTTAGCGTGGCAAGCCAGAACAAATGAATCGTCCACCAATCATTTGGTCTGGATTAAGCAGGTTCGGAGTGGAGTGGAGGTCCACGTCTCGATTCGAACAATCGCCCGGACGACAATCTGATTCGTTGGCCTGGTTGATCCAGACCCACCAGACCGTCGCGAGAGATGCATGGACCATTCGGTTCTGGCTTACCAGGCTACCACTTGGTCAAGCCCACTCAATTAGCAGCACAGGAAGCATCCCTCACACATCCCAGTTATGAGGGTTAGATGTACAATTATTCTTCATTGGTGCATTAACTATCAGATGTTTGTACCACCAGCTGCATAGTGCAGCAAATATCGGCTTCATCTACATCACCATGTCTTTCCAACAACAGTGATATTTAATTATTTGGTTTTAATCATTGTCTGTTCTGCTGTCCAAGCATAGTTGTTAATTCCAAGGACATGTGTGTTTGCAATTTGTCTTTGCCCACTTTTTTACAAGTATCAGAGAATTGTTGATTTGATCAGTTTTCCATCTGCTTTTGAACACAGAGAACAGGAGGAACGTGAGGAGGCAGAGCGAGAGGGACGACTAGTTCCAGCAGAGGAGCCTAGTGATGACATCATAATGACCAGTCCATTTCAGCCAATCGGAACCTTGGTGACTGAGGTAAATGACGACTGGTTGCCAAGTCGAGTTAATGTAGGAACTCTAATTTAATGACTAAAAAAGAGCAGAATTTCTTTGCAACAGTTGAAACTCATTTCCGTGATGTACTATTGCCAATGACTCACTCATTTCACGTGTGTAGGATGTGGAATATCTAATGATATTGTAATCCATGCCTTATGAGTTAATTGGCAGACGCTGGCGTTCTGACCGTCATGAACATGATATCTAAATGAACACATACACGCAGTAACACATTAACACTACGCATAAACTCTTTCCGTGCCAAAGACTGAATGTCTCAACTTGTATTACAGTTTTCTACTATATTGGTGTTGTAAAGGGGTGTTCGGCCTTCCGCGACTGTGAGAAAAAACGTGGTCATTTCCTGCACGTGGTGTGCGGCGTGTCTGCGTGTGTGGGAGAGGCCTGAGAAATTATTTAGCTTTAAGTTTGTTCATAGCGACTTCTTTTTTGGCGATTGACAGTCGTGTACAACTTATACTGTACTGAAATATACTGTCTCACCTTGGCACACAAGTGCCGTGGGAGACTTGTTGTGAGACTAAGCCACAGGCACAAGAATGTATGAGGCTGGATGAAGCAGTCTAACTCATAGCGCCACACAGCCAGCCCCTGAAATACTTTCTTTTTGGTGATCTATAAATGACTGCTGTTAACATATGGGATCAAACCAAACATAAGTTGTGATTATTTTATTGGACATAGTCATGCCATTAACATCTATAATTGTTGTGGCTTGTTTTGGGTAGGCAATAATTCTAAACCCATCACAATAGTTTGGATTGTTAGATTGATAATCAGGGGTTAGATGGCCTTCTACAGTTGTTGAAGCTGCGTTTGGTCCACAGAATGACAAGGAAAGGAAAAGACATCGCCCCCCAGAAGAGGAGGAGAGTGCGGTTGATGCCGACAATCAAGAGCTGAACGGAGTGAGCGAGGAGGCCGAGGAGCCTAATGGAAGCCAAGCAGCTGACGCCCCAATGCGACAAACTCCAGATCATGCCAGCTCGGGTAGGACACTGTCACAAACATGTAAAGGCTGAATGAACTGCCAACCATAGATTATTGAATAGACGGCCTATGGCCATATTTGTTGTAACTTTGCATTGTGTGCGTTCTGCAGGTGATCCAGCCAAGAAGGCACGCAAGTTACAGCTAAAGCGTAGTAACCGCGTGGACCCACTGTGCACCGATGAAAATCCTGCCCCTCCTCCCCCCTCAGGTCTGATTCCGACTGATATCTTTGTCAAATCGTTGATCAGTAGAGAAAATATGTTCTCTGAGAGCGCAAACGTCTGCCAAGACTATACGGTCAATTTATGCCAAAAGGAGCCCAGATTTTTTTTTTAATGCTTTTTTCCAGCCCATTCAGGCTGTTTTTTTCTAAGTTTTATTTATTAGGGTTAGCGGAAACAGGTGAAGATGGGGGGTGGCAGACATGCGGGAAATACGTCGGTGGCGAGATTCGAGCCACCGTCTTACCGCGCCATTGAGGCATATGCGTGCTTTCCAGCGCTCTGCCTAACTGACTGAGCTACTGGGCAGATTTTAAGGTAGATGTTAAGGTAGATTTTGATGGATTGTTGCTTGTTTTGATGGATTGTCCAACAAAGATACACGTCTGAAAACATAACGTAACAGAGTATATCCCAAAGACAAAAATGTATGTAAAGATGGGGGCAATGTCCTGTATGTAATTGTGTAGGTGAAGGTAGCAAATTTGAATGTTTCTAAATGTTTTGGTTACTTACAAGTCCCGCTGTGAATAAGCTGATTGTATGTCTATACTGTAGTTCAAGTGCATTGTGTATCATTAAACCAAATCGACCAATCATTCATTCGCGTTCATGTGTGGATGTTAGGCAAGCTAGAAGCTAGTGTGTTGAAATCATGTTTATTAGCCAGCGTCTTTCACTCATCTGAAGTTTGGGTTCATTTTAAATTAATTTCATTATATTGATAACGGACTTCATCAATTAACTGTGTTTGCTTGTTCAGCCCTTAAAAAGTTTGAGCATCTCGGAATGCTGACCTAAATGTGTCAATACGATTCATTGCTAAAATCTAGGAAAAATTTGATTCTATTATACTTTATTTAATAAGAGAAATTGGCTAATGGGCATTAGAGTTGCAACTAATTCATTATAATCGGTTACAGAATTAATTTGCTACTAATTTGATAAACTATTTAATCGGTAGTGATTAATCCTTTACTTGTTTGGACCACTTTTTTTTTTTTTTTCAGTTAATTTTAGGGCGCAAGCGTCATTTTTAATTTTTTATTGAGCGAAATAGTGAATATTGGACACGCTATTCCGTATCCAACTTTGTTCACTAGCCTCACAGCAGCACAAACGATACAATAAAGATAATGAATAAGCTTGGGTGGAAAAGCATTGTTATAAGCTGGCACGGACGAGTTGGGCCCTTCCATGCCAATACTGAAATGGAAATGTTTGCGAGCAATCTGCGATAAGTGGAGATAGTGAAACATCAAAAAGTTTGCAATATTAAAGGTTTTAGGTTAATAATTGTTTTAATTTGATTTAAATGAACAGATAACATCGATCTATATCGATTTAATCATCATGTGAAAATGACCAGTATAATTATAAAAAAGTATAATTACTCTGCTTAATAATAATAATAAAATATTGTAATAAAATATGTATTTTGATGTTTCAGTTGGCTGGACCAGTCCGAAGGCCTCGAGACTGCCCAAGTTGCAACCTCTCGGGGACTCTGCACATTCTGGTACTTTCATTCTGGTACTTTCATTCTAGTTTAACAACACAAATGAATTTTAGTGAAAATAACAATGATTAAATTCCTTGCTGATAGTAATGTTATTATCCGTTGTTCGACAGTTAATTGGCATACATTCCATCACCTAGTCTGTTTTAATGAGAGCCCAATGTCTGAGTAGAAACACCTGCTGCTCTTAACTGGCTGTGTGTGTTTGTTCCCCTTTGAAGCGGCGGCTCAGACATGAAATTTTAGTGTTTAGTGTTCTTGGGCCGCAACCCATACCTCTGGTAAAAAATGAATGAAAATCCGTCCATAACCTTTTGAGTAAGGCATCTGATTTGTTTTGAGTGACCGTGGGCACTTTTAGGAATGATGCAAAATTATTTGCAAAGTGGGGAATCTTTAAAAAAAAAACCATCCTTGCATTTTCAAAGTTCAGTGAAAAAACACATCCTACGCACCCATGAGCATGATCACAAAATACTGCTCAAATGAAATGGACCCTAAAGGTTAAAGGAATTGAAACCCATAAATTCATAACATCAATTTACCATAGAATACATTCTGATGAAAGCCTTTTTGGCATTTTCAGGAACAGTGAAACATAATGAACTGTTTTACAATAATGTACACCTACCATACGGCAGAGGTCTAACACTGGGAGTCTGGGACAATGAATCATTGGCAAAAAGTGAGTTATGACTAGATTTAAAAATATATTGCGTGAACACTAAATTGAAGACTTTTTGTTGTAATTATAATATTTATTGGTACAAGAACTTTTCTGAACAAGTTAAACTCTAATAACTATTTTGTTGTATTAATTGATAGACCATAGGTGGAATGTGCCCTTACTCGACTACATTTGTAGTCGACTGACACATATATTGTCTTTTTCCCCACACAGAATTCTTTGGGAAGCCTCTTCCACCTGTGGCGGTCCGGCCTCAGCCGAATGGCGACTCGCATGATGTCATATCCTAGCGCCACCCTCCTTTTGTGATGTCTAGCCACATGCCTTGATGTCATGATGTGGGCCTCGTCACTTCCTGTCATACCATATGCTAGTCCCGCCTCCTGCTGTGGCGTCCTATTTGGCCTTGCCATTGGTCGAACCCTAAAGCAGATTTGGAAGGTGGACTCGTAGCCATGGACAGATTTCATCCCGTGGTGAGTGCTACGTCCTCCGTGGGGGGCCAACCAATACATTTGGAACAAAATTGTGATGGGGCACGTCGAATCAATGCGATCTTGCCATGACAATGTTTTTGTTGATGTACTCCAATTTTTTTAATCAATAACTCCTGTGAGTGTTGAGGTACGTCCTCGCCGATCTGTGAGAAAGTCTGGCACAGCCAGCGAATATTCATCGACCCCCCACTGGCCACTCCCATGGTCTGCTTGCCTTTCTAACCGATGCTATTTGTGCAAAACATTGAAAGAGTACATCTCGAAATATTTGTGAATTAGCTCACCGTAAGGTGATTACTTTGCTATGACCCAGGGAAACTGTGGTGGAATATGAGAATCGCACAAATGTTTGAGATATACCTTCAGTATACTGTTACTTTAAAATGTGGTCTGTTACCTTACTCATTCTAGTCACAAACCTCTTTATATGATTGTCTGGCCATTGTCTGGCCAGACAAAAAAAGAAATTACTTTAAGCTTTGTTGTTTTTAACATGGCTTCACCAAGCTCCTACATTTCAGACAACACTCCATCTTGGCTCATACCATTCTTATCATTTCAACAAGGTATTGCAGTCTGTTGGTGTGCTTTCCCGGGCTGCGGGTACGTGCAGCGATTTTAGATTCACATTGAGAATTTACTCTTTTTGCAACAATGCAGCACCAGATTGAACTATTGGCTGATGGTTCATTCGTTTTGTTATAATGATGGACAAACATTCAATTCTATCTTAAAAAAAAAAAGTAATATTTTTGCGTGCAAGCGCCAATTTCATATCTTTGTTGACAGGCTTATTGTGAAGGGGGCCGAGAGAGCAGGGAAGTAGACCTGCAGCATAGGAGACAGGAATCGATGTCACGGCAGCCGCATGCGCTGTAAGTCCAAGCCACAGGCACAAGAGTGTTTGGATGAAGCGGTCTAATCGATTGCGCCACAGAACCAGCTCCAAAGTAACATAATAAGTAAAGCGGCAGTGGTGCAAAGACCAGCTGAGGCACACTCTCGCATCAAAAATTGCATCAAAACTTTTCAGGAGAGTTGTGGTTTGGAATGGCATCGCAGCAGACTACCAAATACGTAAGAAGGATTAACGAAGAACAATAAATTGGAGACTCCACAAAGCCCTCCCTCCTCCTACACTCGAGCGACTCCTGCTAAGGATTATTTCACCACCAATTTGGGCTTGCAAGTGGCAACAGGCGGAAGCCTTTGCCAACTTTTTGGCCAATTGATAAAACCCTGCCCACTCCTCTGATGCAGAAAATCGGAATGGCGTTGCTTTTGCTATTGTGAGAAGATGATCCAGAGATTTCTCAGCACTTTACTTGTACTTGGCATGGTGGATTGACCATGGCACTGAAGTTGATAAAATATCAGGTATCGCACCTTCGAGAAATCAACATTACATTATGTTAGTATTTTTGGGGTATTCCAAAGGACGGTAATATCCCCTTTTAAGAAATGGTCCATGCATTTCCGCTTTCAAGTAACAATTTTGGTAGTCGATTAATCAGATTATCAGAAAAATATGAATCGACTAATGGACACTCATACCAGCCTTACTTTCAATACTTTTCAGAAGCTGGCGCAGTGAGATTTACCAACGTCCACCCAATCTCTTTGCCCAGCCTCTCATGTTTTAAGTACACCTTCATAACAGATTCCCTTTGTGTTTCATTGACTTTTGTTTTCTTCCAGCAGTATTTCATGTTTTCAAGTATTATGTTTACTTATTGTTTTAGTTCATTGTATGTAGTCCACAGTATGTTTTATTTATTTATGTAATTATAATTCATTATTCACATCTTCACTCTTTCTCTACCAACATTTGTCATGTTAGGAGTCTGCCTTTAGCCATAAACTTTTGATTTGACCCAACAAGAAATCCACTCTCCATTCCATTGTTCTATTCTTTTACTGATCGGCCAAGGTAAATGGGTAGTTCAGCCAGAGAAAAGGTGGTGCTGATCTGGGATATATTTAACTATAATTTTGCCTTTTGACATCTTTTATTGGTTAAAATGTTAAACACATGCAATGGTCACACAGCATTGAGTGAGCCTACTTGTCATAACTTGATCAAATTCCGTTGGTCATGTTTTGTTTGTGAGTTCCAGAAACGGAATGTCTCAGTCCATGCATTGACTCAATTTTGATTTATAATTCCGTTGCCTTGCTGGATGGATTTTCCCATCACTTTGCTGGGCTTTTGCCGCCGTCTCTCTCCGGCACCACCACGCACGGCCCCTATCTTGCGAGGCCAGGCCCAGGGAATTGGTGAATCCACTTATTACCAATGTAATCCATGCAGGCACACGTCTCCCCGGCTCCGTTTAATGTCACATTGGTGTGAAGGCTCAACCGAGCATGCGAGGCCGGTAGCGTGTCCTTGGCCCGTTGCTTGTCTCAAGGTGGCGGATGTAAACGATGAGGCCACAGGGAGCACCTTGGGAACTGACGGTTGCACTTAGGAGTTCTATAATCCGGTGGGATTGTGTCTCACTGGGTGTATCGTCGAACATCACAACACGCTCGCCCACGGAAGTTACACTGAACCGTGCATTAGCAGCAGCCTTCAGTATGAGCTCTCTTTAAGTGACGACTTGTTTTTTACATTTTTATTGTATTACATCGCTCCAGTCATAAGGTTATGTGGCTGTCATATCTGTCCATTCATAAGCATATTGGGAATGAGGAGGATGCCTGTGGAAACGATTGTAGGCCTTTCCTCAATCATTGTGATGGCAAAATGTGCAGAAATCACAAATTTGAGGACTATGCCGTACTAATAGTTTTAATTATTTCCTGAAACAGAGGTTTTAAGAAAACATTTAAGAATAACCGCTGGAAATTTAGGATTTCCAAGTTTTGGAGCTCAATGCTACAAGTGGAAGAGAAGAATTTAATTGTTTTTATTATAAATCTGCGTTAAAACTGATGTTATTTAAGCACACATCACGTTCACGCTATTATAAAACGTATAGTTTCACTATATTTGTTTTGGAGGCACACTATAATCCTGCAATAAATCAATGACTAATCATGTATAATTTGACATAGCATGTTGCCCATAGACTGTATGATGCTGCCCCAACATTCCCTGAAGAGATTTTGGTTTTCATTTAATCAATGCAGTTAAATGAAGACAAAATGTTCGTCAACACATTTGGGGGGGATTGTAACAACTGCTTGCAATTGCTATGTTGCCGAATTATTGAGTAAATGATGAATTAATTTGGAATGAGTTTGATTCCAAGACTTTGACATGCAAATGCATGGTGACTACATGTGAAAATGGTGCTATATAATGTGTATATAGCCAAATATGTAAAATATCAACGTATGATGTACAAAAACAAGGAACAGAAACATGTGTTTTGACATTTGAGCTTATATTATTTTTCACACAACCATGTGTCTGTTTCAATGAGAGAACTGAATATATGGTTTTAGCGAGATTTAACTGAAGGCAACTTGTATCAATATTACCATAGTAGTTTAATTGTTTTTGAATGCCAATGGAATGGTTTTATATGAACAGTATAGTTCTGTCTTGGATAACGGACTTGATGGTTATTTGAAATCATCATCATCATGGAAAGCTTTTTTTTTTCTATACCTCAGATTGTATTTTGATTCACAATAAAAGTTTATACTACTATATGACAAGTCGTGTTGGGTGTTGTCTGTGTCATTCCATTTTTTTAATGACATTCAAATTGAGCGCAGGAAATCATTGTTTTTCTCTGAACCTATACAAATCAATGTAAATAGTTATATATAGTCCATGATATATTATGTGATATTCTTGCTGGACTGATAGAACCCAGGGATTTTGTATTGAAAGATTGCTGATGAAATACACCGCTGCAACGCACTATAATACATCGCTTTGCTGTTTATTAATCACTTTTCTCGGAGCTGACAAAGCGACACCCACTCTCATGTGCTGTCACGTTTTGCAGACGACCAATGGGAGCACACACTTTGGATCTGGAGAGATCTTTATTTATTGCATGTCAATTGAGCTCCCCTCCGATGCACACTATTTTTGAAATCTTGTGAACCACATCCATACATGCTACACAAAAGAGAAGCATTTAAATGTGTATTTTGTTCAACAAACTATGGAAGTACACATTTTCAGCTACAGGATGAGCTTGAGTCCAGGATTCGCCTTTGTATTGACAATGGAGGTATTATTATTATTATTAGAGACCATATCAGTTGCGAGGTTACCCTTCTTTTCTATTGAATCTGCACATTGTCGCGTGGAAAACGCCATTTAACAACTTCTGTCATAGTAAAGTCTGAACTGCGAGTGTTTAACTTTTAATTGCATTGCACATTTGACTCATCAATTTCAATGACTTGGGATTGAACAATGATTGCAGCATTTGGGCTAAATACTTATTTGTCTCATGAATGTTAAATGGATATGGAATTAAGTATTGCATTATATGGTGTTAACGTACGTAACATGATTATACTATGTGCCGGTACAGACACTGTGTTGCACTCAGACAATATATATTCGTTCTGCGTTTTTATTTAATTTATGTCGTCCATAAATTGTTATAATTTTCCCGGCCAGCAGAGGGAGGACTCTGCCAATAAATATATCCTATGTGCCTGGATTCTCTTTAGATGGGACCGTGTTTATTGCGTTCGGCCGTGGCGTCATAATTATATAGATGGACTGTATATATTTTTCAGTCAAAGGTCATACTTCTGTAAACTTGTGAGAGAAGCTGTACCAGAGAGGCTGGTAGTGGTTCCTTGGGAATTGCTCACCACAAGGCTACTAGCCTGGCAAGCCATAACAAACGAATCGTTCACGCATCGCTCGCGTTAAACAGTAACGCGAGCGATCCGTGAACGATTCGTTTATTTTAGCTTGCTAGGCTACAAGGCTACGTGTGTTGGAGAGAGGGAGTGGGGCGTCGAGGTGAGCAATATCAGCTTTACAATCTTAGCCTTGAGTTGACTAATAGTTTGTATCTGGTGTATCTCCCAACATGAGCCACTTACACGCCACCGGGTTCTAACGTGAAATTCAAGTAATATTAAAACTTAACAGTATTTATTAAGTTAAAAAAGTGATGATTCATATTATCCATATTATAAGACATGTACGCGATGCACTTACTTATCCACTACAGGGCAGTCTTCTGCCACTATCGCAGCCTTCAGGCATGCAGGGAGGAGGGGAGGC
>OMKY01211853.1:0-13167 GCA_900302395.1 Bregmaceros cantori | reverse complement strand
GGATTGTGCCATAACGGACTATATGTAATCGGATTACAGTAATCCATTGCAATTACATTTTACCTGTGCTGAGCTGCGCCGCGAAGCAGGTTATGTTTTGGTAGCGTTGGTTGGTTTGTCTGTCCAAGATAATTGAAAAAGTTGTGCACGGATCTGGATGACATTTTGTAAAGTTGTTGGAAATGAAACACGGAAGAATCGATTCAATTTTGGTGCATTTTTGTAGCCTATAAGTAACGTAATCATACATTAATCACCAACTTACCGATAGATTGCTGGGCGCTTACCGCGGTCACGTAACCAGACTTCCGGGTCACAGGGGCAGCTGCGAAATGTAGTTGGCATGTTCGCCGGTGGGAATAATGTCTATGGGTCAATCGCAATCGCGCTACTCAACCACTTGCATTTATAATGGGTTGCCACACAGCAATAAATTACTATTTTTTTGTACCACTACGGTGCAGGTTTGCAATCTCTGAGCGCTTCTATTTTGAAATGGTGTCACATTGTAGTCACAGTGAACGCTGCTTTCTCAAAATAGTGTCTTTATTCAACACTTACATTTTGTCACATTATACAATATGTTACCATATATCAATCAAACATTTGAACTTGTTTTCAGTCCCAATTCAACATATAGAATCTTTCTTAGAATCTAGAGCAACAAAAAACTTTTTCAGTTATCCTGGTGACAAACCAAGGTGACCGAAAAAATAACCTGCTTCATGGCGTTCCCCCGGCACAGGTAATAACGTAGAACTATATAGGGTGGATTGCCCTAATGTGGGTTCTTTTTTGCAGCTTCCTAAATTGGGATAGTCAGTTGCCTAATGTGGAACAGTGAAATGTAGTGTTGCACAGTTAGACACATAACCATAGTTTGCTTTTACCATAGTTTCACTGACATTCATTAGTTTAGGTAGGAGCCAGAGCCACTGGAACTTAGGCGTCCCACATTAGGCAGTGGCAATCCACTGTAGACCATTGGGAATACAACAAATCCTGAACAAATTTCTGTCTCGCAATCGTTCCCATACCAATCCCCATGACTAGTTTGGCAAAATCACAGCAGCCAGTGGCGTGAGATACGTATACACCTTTACCTTCAAGTGGGCCAGTATTACCTAGCTAAGATGGTGCGGACCTGAACCGGCTCATTGAGTGGAAATGCCACGTTGCTACCGGATCCCTAAAGAAAAAGCAAGACAACGCCGCTCAGGTTTTCACAGAGTCTTTGAAGACGGTCCGTACTACAAGAGGAGCGCGCCATTACCCGACCTTAGACTTGGCACTCGCACATTGGAATACCGATCTGGATGACTTCATGGTTAACACACACACACACACAGTATCTCAAATGACCTCAGAGGAAATCTCATCACAACTGTGACTGCTATGCTTATGACATCACGTCTACACAACTTTAGATGGGATGATTTGAGTAGCTGGGATAATGATCAACCAAGCGCTGATATGGTAGTCGAGTAGTAAAAGGGGGCGTTGGCCAATTATCTTTTAAAGTATTGTGCCATACTAAGAGGAAATACATGCAATACAATGTTCTTTAATTTCCATTCTGTACCATAGAAAAATTGTCAACCACTTCCGTCTATTTGTTGGGGGTAGGGCGTCATTGTGTTTATAGCGGAGTCCGGAGACGGGGTTGTGTGTTTGTGTACGTTTTTATTATTATTATTTTATTTATTTTGACATTTTTTTTTCTTAACTTCTTTGGTTGTTGGCTCCCTGTGGGTATGGCTATGTAATGTATGTGCTGGTTTTTGAAGAAAAAAATAAATAAAAACTGGATCAAAAAAAAAAAGAAAATCTGAAAAAAAAAAAATCGTATCCCCGACCCACATTATATCAGACGGTTTCCCAAAACATGGAAAGATCCATACTCCACAGAGACCAACCACAAGACGGCCACACTGGTCCATGGTGTCTGCTGGTGGCCATTTGCTTTGTGTGCGAGTGAATTTGAATTGCAAACCAACTTTCCGGGCTCACACGCAGCCACAAACGCACACACACACCATCTGTCGAGTGCAGGGAATCTAATTTGTTCAACCCACCCTAACATCCCAACAAATTAATCAATGAGTCAGCACAAACCCTGTACAATCCAAGTAGTAACTATTAATAGTAATATCAATAATTTTATGAAGTGTGAAAATGCCTTTAACTTATATACAATGGATATACTGTAGTTTGTGTAATTATTGAGTTGGAATAAAAACAGACCTTAAAATGTGCGAGTATTTAGCACAGCTATGATTACGAAATGTTTTTGTTGTTTTTTTCCAAGCTTTATTTATTAGGGTTAGTGGAAACAGGTGAAGATGGGGGGCAGACATGCAGGAAATGCGTCGGTGGCGAGATTCGAACCACCGACTCACCGCGCCATTGAGGCAGATGCGCGCTTTCCAGCGCTCTGCCTAACCGACTGAGCAACTGGGCAGCACACGAAATGGTTTAAGATTGTTGTCGCAGTGGTCACACACTTGTTGCCTAGACCCAAGGCAACATAGAGAACCTTTCATTGCTATGGGTGTATTGGTATTGGTGAAGTTTCACCAAGACTGATACAACATTGATAATCGATATAGCAAAAAAACATTTCTATCAGCCAATATATGAATCAGTCACCAACATATGGGCCGGACACTCATGTGTAAAGTATGAAGTTTTAGTGATCTACTTGTTATTGACTCTATTGGTTCTATTCATTCTTTTCCTGAACTACTGCTACAAACAGTTTTTATCCCGACCCAGAAGTGATTTCAGTTTACAACGAGATCGTTTAGCTTTCTAGAGCTGCTGAAACCACCAATTACCAGTGGAAATTATGGGAATGCAGATGTTTTCCCATTCGTAAAAATCCATGTAGAATAGTAGTAAATTGACAACAGCGACTGGCTGTGTGACACAGTTGGAAACACTGCCCCATACACTCTTGTGTCTGTGCCTTAGTCTCATAGTGCACACAGCTGTCGTGACATGGATTCCCATCTTTAGCATAACGATGCTGGCACCCCCCAAAAAAACTGACAAAGGTTTTGCCGGATGTAACGAGAGTGAACAGGTAAATGTAATCGAGTATATACAAAGACTGATCACTTCGATGGTAATCCGTAGGGCAACCAACTGCTTTTATACACTGGTCTCGGCGCAGACGGTTCCAGTCAGGGTGGTACTTTCCCCCATCAGCTCTGCTCCTGTTGCATGCTGGGAACTCCCACCACCCACGCCATGTGATCTCTCTTATCCAATCATATGCGCTGGGTGACTCTAATGCAGCAACCTCCGGTTCGTTTCACACTCGCCACACGGACATCCTAAACTATTGGTAATACTGCTCGTTCCATTTACAAGCCAATACGTATTTAATGATGGGAAAGCCATTGTCACTTATATTTATGTGTTGCAGGCTAGCAGCTCTTTTTTTTAACAAATACCGGCTGCATTTTCTTCAAGTTGCCAAATTAGGACACAACAGTTCCACAGCACTCAACCCAGACGGAGTGAGTGAACACTACCTACGGAGGGAAAGTTCTTTTGTTGCTATGTGGCCTGTGTGTCTGTGGTGTGTCATTCGTAGCAATGCGATGTTTCAATTGTATTACAAGAGCCCAATCTCAGATGACACTCTCAATTAGACATGGTAGACGGCCTGGCAGAGCCTCTAAAAACAGTATCGCTACATGACCACCAATACACCACAACTATGAGCCTATCGAGTGACCCTCTCCCGGTTTCCAGTGTCGACGGCTTTGTTCGGTTCAGTAACGCTCTGCCAACAGCGATGCCTGCGCTTGCAACCCGATCATCGAAACCACCGGGTGGCAGCGCCATCGTCCACCAGCCTGGCTCCATGCATAATACACGGACCGGGTGGCTCGTAGGATACACACTGGGACCAGACCACAGTGGTTGCTCCAAGTTAGCCCCATACATTTCGGTTCGGCGTTTCTGTGGCTTGGATCACACCAGACCACATGTCCGCTCGTCCACGCTCCGTCATCATCCGTCACTGATGCCAAAAGATCTATTATGAGACACTATTATGTTACTTATAGGTTACAGAAATGCACGAAAATGTAATCACTTTTCACTAGTGGTACGCGAGCACGCTCTTGGTGGTACGCAGGATTATATTCATAAAAATAAATATGTGCACAATCTTCCAGCGGTGGGACACAAACCCGGGTCTCCAGCTCGGCAGCCCATAGGGCTAACCGCTATACTATCTGAGCTGTGTTAGTACCACGCAGTAGAGTGGAGGCAACTGCTGCGTGTTGCTGGTGGTGAACGCAGTTTGTAAGCTCATAACACTACATAGCGATTATGTTACTTACAGGCTACAGAAAGGCACCAAAATTCAATCAATTGTTCCGTTTGCCATTTCCGGCAACTCTACAAAATTTCATCCAGACCCGTGCTCATCTTTCTTCAGTGATCCTGCTGACAGACAAACCAATGCATCCAAAAAGATAACCTGCTTGCCACAGGTAACTAATTGTCAATCAATGATTCCGATTACTCCTACCAATCCCTGTGTGTGCGTGAGTGTGTTCCTGGGTGTTACTGTGTGTGCATGTGTTGGTGCGTCATGAAATTGCAGTGCAGTCACAAGATGTAACCTCCATCACACCGAATAACAGGCTGTGTCTGTGAGAGGACAACAATTACTAAATAGCAGCATTCAGAGCATTCAGTCTGAGGTGTCCCCTATACACACACACACACAAGATTGTATAGGTGATGGTGGGGCAGGGTATACGGTAGGGCTGTGCAAAAAATCTATCAGATTTTTTTTGCTCAGAGGATTTAAAAAAGGGAAATGAGACACAACATTTTGAATGAGCTCGGAAACATTTCGAATGATTAAATTCTTGATTTTGATGTTTTTCTCTGTTCTTCATAAAATCAACAATCAAGATTAATTATAGAAATCAGGAATTTCGCAAATGACAACAACCCCGTAGTATACAGCTGGGCGGTCAAACTCATTTTCACTCAGGGCAATACTACCATGCATAGGCTTAAACCCAAAATTGTGGAAACAAAGCAAATAATATGAACACAGATGGTGGTTTTACGGGTAGGGTTGATTGCTCTAATGTGGGCCACTGCCTAATATGGGACGCCTAAGCTCCAGTGGCTCTGGCTCCTCCTTAACCTAATGAATGTCAGTGAGACTATGGTAAAAGGAACCTATGGTCATGTGTCTAACATTAAGCTCAACTGTCCCACCTTAGGCAACTGACTGACCCGCATTAGGAAGCTGCAAAAAAGGGCCCACATTAAGGCAATCCACCCTATTTCATTGCCTTGGAACAGGACGGTGTGCAACGGAACAGTCCATGTGTGCTCGGATCACCCAATTCTCCAAGGTAACGCCATTCACCTGTCTGACAAAAGACACCCTGCCCCTCAACCCCGCCCACCTCCCATCCCACCAAAACATATGAACATGCTTCTTGTCCAAAGAACAAGGACACAGAGACACACACACACACTCACACACACACATAATGGTCTCATGAGCTTTGCAAAGGCCTACGCAAACATCTATACAACACAACATTCCTCTTCTTGTTATGTAGACTATTTTTGCTGAGGTTGCAAAAGGTTGGAACTTGCAACTAACACTTATTTTGATCATCGATTATTTGTCTGTAATAATGGCTGATAAATTGATTGATCTATCGTTTATCCTTTAAAAGTGCGATTCAACTAATAATCAACTAAAAGTGAGATTATTAACCTCAAACGTTATTGATTTTGCAAACTGTTTGAGGTTTCACGTCTCATGATCAGTCCTAGAGAATGGGTGGGGCCATGAACGTTGGGAATGGAGACTGGCATTGGAGAATTAACAAACAAATTTGTTTTCATTTTCTGGAGGATCAGAATTTTAAAATAAATTCCAAAACATACAACATATTTTGGACAATTTAAATAAACAAAATGTACAAAAGCATGGAATAGGGTTTCTGCTGAATAACCTCATTTTGTCATAAATATAGTCATGAAATTCAGCATCAGAAGCTGTATCTGTAACAACAAGTATCCCAAATGACTTTTATAGTCAAGTATTTTTATTGTAGTAGAGCCATCGCAATTCATTGTTTCAGCTAAGATATTGTTAGTAACAATAATACACTGGTAAACTGGTGTTATTGAATGTTTGTTTGGGAGACGACCTAGCCATGAGGGTGGAATGGCTTCACTCAGGCTGGTGACATCTGACCTGACATATCACAAAGGCTGTCTTCAATGGAAGAGGTGTGTCCTGCACAGCACCATTATTACCACACAAGACTCACACGCAGAGAGAAATGCACGCAGACACACGCTTATATTAGCTGCGAGAGGAAAATGTAGGGGATGTGACTGATTAAGATTCATTAACGTTAATTGATTTATCTTAGCAATCAATTAAATCGATAATTTGTACTACAATACATTTGACACATGGTACACACACTGCAGTGTCCAGTCCATAATACCCAAATACCTCCACGACTGTATTTTCCAAGCGTTGTATTGTATCATCTTTGTATTGTATTATCTACGAGAAATACATTTACCTTCGGCCACCAGATCTATATTCTCTGTTTATATTCCCTCTGCCCTCTAGTGGCAAAGGTAAAAGTGTCATTGATAATATCAAACCTTTGTCACACCAAGCCAAAGACAAAATTTATAAATTATTCTAAATATATTTTCAAATATATATCTTAGCAACTGTATTATTATTATTATTATTATTATCATAACATGCTGTAAAAAAATATGGATACTAAATGTCCAAATTTGGTTAATGCATTATTGGAGCGTCATATCATTCAATTTATTGGTTGATCAATAAATAAATCATTAACTTTTTTAAAATAAATTAAAACACTCAACAAGGTGTCAACTTAGAAAATTAAAGTGGTGATAATGTTCTTCTATTTCATTTCATCCTAGCTGGTGCAGCGTGCACATATGCGGCAAATGTATTGTAGCACACATTTTTGTGTGTAAAAAAAATCCAATTGGATGAAGTATTATCGATTGATTATCGCTTAATCATTGACATCCCTAACAGATACCCAGGCGAACTGCGCGGTATGCCGAAATATCCATCTCCCGGCCCTAGTTCCAGTGTCCGGCGGGCTGTCTTGTACAATACAGGGAAGGAACACACACTTGCGCGCGCACACACACACACACACACACGTGTAAGGCTAACTATCTTGTTTGTGATCGCTCTCTGAGATCTAAACATCCCTTAGTAAGCTCAGCTCAATCTGCAGGGTGTGGGTTGGTGTTTGCACGCATACTTTCACAATCGCCTCCTTGCACACAGACAGAGACACAGACAGACACGCTCAGTAGGGCTGAGATATATGGGCCAAAAGTCAAATTCAAGGCTGCAACTAAAGATTATTTCAGCACCCCAGCACCACACAGACTGACGTACTAGAGTAGAGAAAACACATACTTACTGCCAAAGACGTACTTACACCTTCGATCTAATATCTTTAGATCGAAGGAAAATCTGAGAAAATATAGATCATCTTCGTTACATTATGAGCCAGAGCTATTCAACTGGCAGACCAAATCCGGCCCGCCAATCAATTTTTTCTGGCCCCCAGAGGAATCCTAACAAAAAAAATGTTTGGTCAAACATGTTTCATCTATGTAAGATTATGTTATTTGTTGTTGAGGCTAACTGAGTTTCTGTTCTCAACAGATGCACTATAAATGTGTTGTAGTTTAAGGGAGGCTGCTGTTCACCACTATTTGTGTGTTGTTGTTTCAGATGTTGCTTGTTACGAGAAACAAACGAGAAAGCACCATTGTTGTCAAGAATCGAAGCTCTTTTAATGGGAAGTATGCTACTTTAAATAGAAGTTATGAAAATGTGGTTTTGCGTCGCGTCAAGTTGTACAAATAGGCCGGAGATTACTGAAACGGGGGGCAGGGGGAGGGGACAATGCAACCCTCTGAGCAAAGTAGTTGAATAGCCCTGGTATAAGCTGTTGTGTTCAAAACTTCAGATATCATTTGTGGAGAATATTTGGGGGGCCTTCAAACATCAGTCCAATTATTTAGTGTTTTTAGCACTCAAAATGGTATTAGCTCATTAGTTGCCGATTAATTGAAATTTTGAAAGTAAAATTAAGCTAAATACTCTAACACAAACTTACTACAATTCATACATACTTCCATATTTTATCTTCATAGTCTTCATGGTTTTTAATCAATTATCCATTCAACATGTCACATTATTGCAGGCTTATTTTGTAATCGATTAGTCAGGTTTTTGCAAAAATTGTGTTCAATACATGTTTCCCACTTGCCCCCAATGCCAGTCTCCATTCCCATTGTCAGGGCCCCGATACTGAACGCTGTAGTCTTAAGCTCCACAACAACACAAGCTTGGATGAATAAGTACATTTGGACGGGACCAATGTTGTAAGCCGGCATAGAAGTGTAGGGCTCTTCCATGCTAGTAGGGTGGCTTGTACTAATGTGGGCTAGTCAGTTGGCTAACGTGGGTCAGTGAAATTTAGTGTTGAATGGTTGAACTTAATGTTAGACATTACCATAGTTTCACTTTCAACTTTCATTAGTTTAGGGAGGAGCCAGAGCAGAGGCAGTGGCTCACATTAGGACAACGTTAGTGCACACTGCACAATCTGCAGTAAATGGGAAAATTAAAATGATGTGATAGGTAGGGCTGCAACGATTAGTCGATTAATCGATTATAAAATCAATCAACAACTAATGAAATAATTGATAATCGCCAAGAAGTTGAATCAGTTATTTCAAGCAATTTTTTTTCACCACCACCAACAATTGAGCTACGCAAATTTGATATTACTTAATCATTTCTGAAAATCCAGAATATGATTAATAATTATACAACATTATTGATAGAAAAAAATGAATATGAGGAAAACTATCAAAATATTTCGCATAAAAATGAATTGTAATGTGTTTGTGTTAAATTGTAACTAAATTGTTGTACATGTGTTGGCTATCATCAACCAAAATTGACTAAATTTCAAGTTGACAAGATTAATTTCTGTGTTGCTGTGAATATTTTGGGAATTTTTGAAAGAAAAATATCTAACCGATTAGTCGATTAATTGTTTCAATAATCGTCGACTAATCGACTATTTAAATAATCGTTAGTTGCAGCCCTAGTGATAGGGTTCTGGAGTTTAAAAATAGACATTCATCGACACTGCTCTCTAGAGGAGTTAACCAGTGGCAATGAGCAGTGGTAGTTATTTTACCAGGTCTGCATGACATCACTTTTATTACATTTGTATCAATGCTGGTTAAACGGTGTCTCACAAACACACACACACACACACACACACACACACCACAAATCCTGCACCCATGAAAAGTGTGATGCCAGTTCTCCAGTGTTATCTACCAGACTTTGGTCTGGATTCCAATCTGCTCAGCTCATAAAGTGTGTCAGTTTTTTTCAGTCTGAAATGAAAACAGGGCAACATGTAAGACGCCCTACAGAACACATACTTACTGCTAGGGGCTAGACAATTCTAATGAGAGTTTACCCTAGAAAGTAGAGAAACGCTGGTGTGTTCAGATATCGATTGTGGAGAATATATGGTGGGGCCTCGAATATCAGTGCAATGATAGCGCTCACAGGCCAATCACCCGTGAAGTGGATACGACAATGATTACAGAAACATTGAAGAAGATACGGCGCCATCCTCACATTTGCCTATCTGCACTGGTATAGCAGGCTTTGCACGAACAACGGTCACCATTCGGTCTAGTACGGTCAGTGTTGTTCCGTTTAGGATCAGAAGGATCCACTCCTGACTAGGGGTGTAAATCACACCGATCATGGCGATACGATTCAGTATTGATTTCCTGACCCAACGATTTGATTTTTTTTTTCGATACTCAAGAATTCACCACGATACGATTTGATTCGATACGATATGATTCGATTCGATACGATTCGATACGATTCGATACGATTCGATACGATTCGATACGATTCGATACGATTCGATACGATTCGATACGATTCGATACGATTCGATACGATTCGATACGATTCTTCGTTTTTTTATCTAACCTGACAGGGGAGTGGAATTAAGTCTAGGAGCAAATTGATAAAAATAGACCAGAAAAAAAGATTGATACTCTTGCGGACGTATCCATACATTGTATCGTCAGCTGTTGTATTGATATATCGATACAAAAATCGATATTATTTACACCTCTACTCCTGACCATTTGTAGATGTTGTTGCGCGCACCATTGTTTGGGTTCTCTACCTCTCCTTCTTTTGCCTTCCACTAACCCCTTGGGTTTTGCCAATCATTTTGATTGTCGCCATTATTGGTTGGAGTCAGTCTGCAGAGTTCTTTCATTTCTACGTCAGTCAGTGATGAAGGCATTCAAAATGTCAATCTATTTTGCAATATATGGCTGGCCAGGGCTACAACTAACGATTATTTCAATAGTCGATTAGTTGTCAATTATTGGAACGATTAATCGACTAATCGGTTGGATATCTTCCCTCTAGTAAAATATTCACAGCGACACAGAAACAAATAAATTCAAATGTAGTAAATTTTGGTTCGCGATAGCCAACAAATTAGTTACGTACTCAGACACATACTCATAACAATTTATTTATATGCTAATATTTTGATGGTTTTCTTCACATCCATGTTTTTCATCAATAATGTTGAATAATAATTAATCATATTTTGGATTTTCCAAAATTCTTGAACAATATCAGAGTTTTCTAGACCAATAGGTGGTGGTGTCGAAAAGCAAAAAACTGCTGACCACAAACATGATTCAATTCCTTGACGATTATCAATGATTGTGTCAGTTAGTCGATTAATTTCACAATCGATTAATCATCGATTAATCAACAAATCCACATCAACAGAATGAGCAGTGAAGAAGAGAGAGGGTTTAAAAGCACAAGCCAGAGTGTGAGACTACGTGCACATGTGCAGACAGCAGGTGTATTACAGTGTCCTTATTTGCATTGGCTGAGTGCTGGGACCTTAACTTCACCAGCAGCATGCAAACCTGTGTGTGTGTATGTGTGTGAAATAACTACTCGTGTTTGTCATAAAACTAATAGGACATACATTCAAGTAGTTGACTAATCGATTATAAATTCATCTGCAACAAATATTAATAATCGGTAATCACCAAGGGATGTAATCATTGTCAGTGATCCACACAAATGTAATTTATTAATAAATATTAAATGGATACTATTATTATTCGACAAATTGTTTCAATAAACTAATCGAGTATTAAAATAACTGTTAGTTAAAGCCCTAGTTGTTATTGATAAGGCTGCAACTTTATTATTTTGATCAATGATTAATTAATGTGCCAGCTATCTTCACTCATTACAGATTGTGCACCAACTAGGGCTGCAACTAACGATTATTTCAATAGTCCATTAGTTGCCGATTATTGAAACGATTAAATTGATTCATCAGTCAGATATTTTTACTTTAAAAAAATCCCCAAAGATCCACATCGACACAGAAAATAATCTTGCTAGCAAACATAAATGGTGACACCAGGAGTGACTGACCTGTCGCTCGCGGAAGCGTATAAAGTACGATCTGGATGGTGCTTGGCAAGTAGCCAGGCTGGCCTCTTGTCTGAACGCTATCCAGACGTTACCTGCCCTGTTGCACTTGCCTGCTCCCTCCGAGTGGAGGCGCCCCAACCATTACAATATGTACAACAAAGTCATAACAATTGATTAATATGCTAATATTTTTTTCAAGTTTTTTTCCAGCCCATTTAGGCTGTTTTTTCCAAGCTTTATTTAGGGTTAGCAGAAACAGGTGAAGATGGGGGGCAAACATGCGGGAAATACGTCGGTGGCTCTGCCTAAACAACTGAGCTACTGGGCAGCACAAAATTTTAATCATATTTTGCATTTTTAGAAATGATCAAGTCAAATCAAACTTCTTAGACCAATAGGTCAGCAAAAAAACTGCTGACAATAAGGATGATTCAACTCCATGGCGATTAATCAATTACTGCATTAGTTGTCGATTAATTTCCTAATCGATTAGTCGTCGACTAATCGACTAATCGTTGCACCCCTAGCACTAACATTTTTATTTTAGTATTAATAGTGTTCACTATTAAGGGGATTGGGCAGGGCCATGACACTGGGAATGGAGACTTTGGGGTCATGTGCAGGAGCAACATGTATACAAGATGTTTGAGTGGACGACAGAACAAACAACGAAACAAAAATCAGCCGCCAATAATCGATTCTCAAAATTCGTTGGGCACAAATTCAATAATCAATAGTCAGCGGTTGCAACTTGCAGTTTTAGTATGTTACAAGTCAGCCGGGACAGCTGGATGAACATGGCGCGTTGTCCACGGAACGCCCATCACCATCTCTCCTGCAAGGATTGTCCGCAGAGTCCCCAGCGCCTCCAGCAATCAACAGCCCGCCTCTACTTAAGGCAGCGTCTGACCCCGGAGAGACGCAGCCCCATAGTCTCAGACCAGCGCTAGCCCCTGGAGCCTCCACCCGGCCCGATCCAGCCCCGGTCTCTACTAACCGGCCTCTAAAGAGTCTACATTTAAATACAAACTAGAAAAGAGTATTTGATTTTCAATAAAGGGTTTTGCAACCCTCCTTGCGTTTCCTCTCTGGGTAATTATTCCTTGCTGAAAATTGACCCGTGACATAGTATATACAATAATATTTATTTACAACTAATCACAGCCCTCGGCAAGGATTGTGGGTAATTGAAACCAGTCGCCTATCCATATAGATTTGTTTTAACGGACATTCCTAGATTTTCCATACAAAAGCGTTGTCTGTGAACCCACAGACACACACACACTCTAGCGCATACACAAGTTCAGACACACAGCCATACACACACACACACACTTAAGCCACAGCATGGTTGGGTTTCAGCGCTAGCTTCTCAGGTACAGCTCTATGGTAACGTTAGCTGCCTGTTGTTGGCCATGTAAATAAAACATACAGGCCCGTGCATTATTCACACAGATCTCTGCTGGCACACACTGTTAATACGGTTAGCCACACATCCAAATAACCACCACGTCCATGGGATGAACGCAACATTAAATGTGTGAACT
>OMKY01211822.1:0-10561 GCA_900302395.1 Bregmaceros cantori | reverse complement strand
CCCCGCCTCCCTTGGTCCCTCCAGTTCCACCCCCATCTCCCAGTCTCAGAGGCCTAGCCCACCGAGTCAGCCTGCTTCTGGTCACAGTAGTGCAGCCCACTGGTTCCAGTACCAGGTCGCACTGCCATAGCCCGCCAGGTCCCGGAAGGCAAGAGTACCCTACAGGTCTCTGGCTCCCAAGTACAGTGATGTAGAATCTTCTCATCAAATGGACAAAGGTCCTTGGTTGGACAGGCCAACATCTAACTGGGATAAAAGGCTAGTGCCAATGACACAGGGCTCTGTGTGATTGGATGGATGAAAGATCTGGTTAAGGCGAGTCTTTAGGGGTTGAGTCCGAGACGAGTCCGAGTCTTTAGGGTACGAGTCCCGAGTCGAGTCTCGAGTCTGTTTTCCACGATGGTGGAATAACGGCAGCAGTGCAGGAGAACCTGCGCTGGTCGCCACCATGATGGGCTCAGGTAGGTGAGCAGTGCGCAACCTTCTTCTTCGGACGGAAAAGAATGGATTTTTTTTAAAGCTGAAAAAGAGGGAAAGGCTCTCCAAATATTCAGAGAATCGAATCATTGACCTAGCATGTCCTGGTCGAGTCTCGAGTCCCGTTTTTGGTGACTCGAGTGACTCGCGAGTCGAGTCTTTTGACTCGAGTCTGCATCTCTGGTGACAGCCAATTTAGTTCCATTAATTTAAACAGTGTGTAATGAGATGCACCAGCGCGGTGCATGCTGGTCTGACACCGTTAGTGTCTCGGCATGTACCAGCGCGGCCCTTAAATAGAGTCCGAACGAACTTTGGCAATAGCCGAGTTCAGCTATTGCCGATGTAAGTTCCTCTATTCCCAGCTCCTTCACGAGGGGACGGCCTTAGAGACACTCTAAAAGCTGGTTATACGCCTTAAACTAGGCAGCAAATGTGACATTCAATCCAGATAGCCGTGGGCTAGGAACTCAAACCCCAGCAATGTGGACTAACAATACACCTGCCTTAAATCCTGAAAAGCATGTGTGTTTTGTAGCGTTCGTCTTTGTCTGCCTCTGAAATGCAAGAGTGCAAAAACTGCCGTCTCAGCCTTGGGGCTGGTGGTGGTCTGATTTTTTACCCAGAGTTCAAGTCATGGAGTCATTCCAGGATAGAACCTGGAGAGAACATCTTCAAGACAAGGTCGTTTTCCTTTCTTTACGTGTTTCAAGGGAAACGTTTTTTGTTTTTTTTATTCTAGAAATCCCCCAATATGGACGTGGTGTACACATCATACCACTGGCGGGAGCTGCCATGGATCGAAGCGCTATCACGATCGTTTGAGAACAATTTGAGATTCAGTGACCTGCTCAAGGACTCTTTTGACAAGAAGATAGCTAGGGTTCAAACCAGGGTTTGAAAACAAAATTAGTTTTAAAATGTTCCAAACGTTTTCATTCTCGGAACCGTTCCGCCACCAAAATATCGGTCCTGAACTGGTTCGGAAGTTCCTTATATTGTGCAATTTTAAGTTTAGATATAGTTTATACAGAATATATTTGGTGGACTTCAGTGCAACTGTATTAATGTGAAAACCGGGTTTAAAATGCCATTACATTCGCTTCCTCGTTTGTCCACAAGATGGAGCCCAGATGCACGGGGCTTGACGACTGACAGTGAAAGTGGATGAGAATAGTCTCCCAGACAAAGTATATGTTAAAATATATAGAGAACAGAAAAAAAAACGTTTTTAACTGGTTTTGTGGATTTCATTATGTTCCGTTTCTGTTGCAGAACAGTTGAAGAAATCTTTTTTCGTTTCCGATTCCTCTCCTTGTAAAATTCTGCAAAATTCTGTTTGTTTCCGGTTTTCATTTTCGTTCCTTGAAACGGTTCAGAGCCTTGGTTCAAACCATCAACCTTTTGGTCTTTTGGTCATTGAAACAGCCACTTCCAATTTACAAATGCATGCCTTGATTATTAGTTTCAAAACCCTATTGTGGTCCTTAGAGCCGCTACTGATTAACAATGGTAATCGTTTTTTTAATTAATCGGCAACTCATAATGATAATTGATCGACAGCGATTAATCGTTTGCTTGTTTGGTCGCTCCTCCTCTTCAATGTGTTGGATGTTCTTCAACGTTTGCAATTTTGTGTCAAGTAGCTCAGTCTGTGAGTGAGTACACACGCATCGAAGCACACAAATGCCATGTGTGTGGCATGCAGAATCATAGGTTCGCTTCGCCTCCCCAACATTTTTGCCGCATGTCTCCTCTTCACCCTTTTCCCACATTTTCCAGCCAATCCTGAATAGAGCTCTGAAAATACATTTGTTCCGAAAATACACATGTTCCGATTTCAAGGAAAAAAAAAGAACAGATTAATCGATTAATCGTCAAAAAAGATGGCCGATTAATCGATTATCAAAATAATTGTTAGTTGCAGCTCTAGTGGTACTGCTATAAGACACAAGCATAGAAGAATGCAAGGAAACTTTGTTGTAACACTGCAGCAAAATCCTTGCGAAAGGAATGGAGTAGTAAAAGTAAAGAAAATTAAAAGTAAAAAAGTAAAAAAAAAGAAATTTGGAAAAAAAAGATTGACACACAAGAATAGCTACTTAAAAACTTACTTGAAATGTTTACGGGACAATCTTGTGAAAAATAATTAACATTATGTACAAGATGTAAAAAAAAAGTTATCCATCTTTACGCATGTTTTGTGAAATTACTCCATTAACCAATCCTAGAAAACTCAATTACTACGATAATACCAAATACTATTCCATATATGCAGACATCACCTTTGGTGGGATTATTCTAGGGTGGTTAACAGGATTAAAGGGTGTCTGTCTGCCTTGGGATTAATTTGCCAAATTAGACAACGGGCGTTAGATCTCCACCACCCCACAGTAGCACATTTGCTTTTGGGGTTGAGACGTTGTGCTCCAATAACAAATACATAAATATTGAAATTAATATTTATGTCGTATTGTATCAACACTGGAACAGAGCTTCGAGTTACACCTCAGCAGGTATGGGCAGAGTAGCCATAAAAATTACTTCAGTAAAAGTATTGTTGCTTCAGAAAAATATTACTCAAGTAAAAGCAAAAAGCAGTCATGCAAATAGTTACTCAAGTAAAAGTAAAAAAAGCACTCCACAAAAAAGTTACTTTAGCAGCAAAAGTGCTGAGTAACTTTCAGTAGAAAAAAAGAATAAATTAGGACAGAGAGAGACAGGAAGCGCGAGAGAGAGAGAGACCAAGAGAACGACTGAGAGGCGGAGAGAGAGAGGGAGAGAGAGATATGAAGCCAACATATGACACCAAGCGTTCCCAACGGGTGTCACTAAACACCAATTTAATGTAACAAGTAGTGAATTGTTTTTTCACCTCAAATTTACTTGAGTAAAAGTAGAAAGTTACTTGTGAAAAATGTACTCCAAAAGTTAAAAAGTACACAAAAAATTGTAATGAAGTAAATGTAATGCGTTACTGTACATCTCTGTGGGACTGGGTGGGCCCTACCCCATCTACCTGTTGCGTCAGTGTATTCCCATTATACGTTATTGCCTTAGCACTGAAACCCCACATGATTAGTGGCCATCACCAACAATTATAGTATGAATGGATTGTAGTTTATCTGCAAATAACAATATAAACTTCTATCAACTTTATTTCAACCAAATCAATATTAGGGGATTTTTTTTTTCTTTAAGTTATTTTTTGGTTTATCATTCATTATTGAGAGAGATAGTGACAGCATTAAGTCGGGATGAAGAGTCGGGGGGAGACATAGCAAGCCAGAGAAGGGATGTAAATCTATAGATTAGTTGACCAGTCAAATCAGTCAGTCAGAAACGAAGTGCCTATTAAAGTAACCATTCATTGCAGATAATATGTATGTTTGGGCAGCACGGTGGCACAGTGGTTAGCATCGCTGCCTCACAGCTAGAATGCCCTGGGTTTCGAATCCCAACCCGGACAGGTCCTTTCTGTGTGGAGTTTACATGTTCTCCCTGTGTCTACGTGGGTTTCTTCCGGGCACTCCGGTTTCCCCCACCACCAAAAAAAAATGATCTAGTTAATCGGTTCCAGTCAGTGCCCCTGGCCAGGGCACTGGCACGCGATCTGGAGTTGGCCCCCGGGCGCCGCGCACATGGCTGCCCACCGCTCCTCAGGGATGGGTTAAATGCGGAGGAAGAATTTCACTGTACATGTATGTATGTATGACGAAATAAAGTATCTTATCTTATCACATTTAACATCAGAAGAAAAAAATCCTTAGCAACCCAAGTTGTTTTGGACGATGAAACTGCACAAATTTTCTCCTTGGGATAAACAATCTTGGAAAATGTTCTTGGAAAAGCCAATTTAATAGAAGAGGGTTTGACAAACAGCCGGATATTATATTTGTGTGGGCGCGTGCGCGACAGTGTGCACGCGCGAGTGCATGAGTTTGTGTTAGACGAGGCCGCTTGCTTGAGATGTGAGAGATTAGACAGGTCGTTACGACGTCTGCTCGCTCAGTACAATAGAAACACATGGAGAAGGTGCAACGTTGAACATGCTTATTACACTAATCCCGTCAATCTGGAGAATAGCGTTCAGTGGGGGGACAGGTTAATGATCATCGCATTGACACAGCGGCACGTCGGTGCCTGTCGGCGAGCGGTGGGGGGGGGGGGGGGGGTGGGGGGGGGGGGCCGGGCTATGCCCTCCGATTCACCTGTGACTCAACACAGCGTCAGGACGTTATTCGCCATCTCTGTTTACCGCCGATTGTGTGGTCGTTGCATGGTCGTTTCATCAGCCTACTCTTCCGTGCTGGATAATGGCATACTGCGTTTCGCCAATCCAGCGGCTTACGTACAGAGTGTCAAGGAGGGAGATATCGGCTGTCAGTGCTAGACTGTCAGTAAGGCACATCGGGCATTTGCCCGGTGGCCTGATGGCCTATAGTGGCCTGGCAGACTATAATATAAAAATAATATAAACATACAAAAGTACAATTAGAAACGGTATGGTGGGGGCATGTGGTGGCAGAGAGGTTAGAGAGTGTGTGAAAAAAAACGCAATGGTGATGAATATATTAATGACTGATTGTGTCCTGTGCCAACCACAATTTGCGAATATATAGTCCAGGGAAAGTGTAACCTGCATGTCTGAGTATGGGTAATTAACTTGGTCGCGGTCATAGACTGTATATAAAAATGGACACCACGTTCGTTTTGATGTCCGTGCCTACTTCCGGGTTGGTATGGGCCTCAGGCTGGTGGAGCCTAGTCTCAGAAAACCGAGCCCTATGGGAATTCCAATACAAATATTCCAATCTTAGCAGCCTGTTTTAACCTATTTAAAGATCGTTCCTAATTGATTTTTTAATGCATATTGCCGGGATAATTATCAGTTAATTGTGTGTGTGTGTGTGGGGGGGGGGGTCATAATTTCACAAACGCGATTTGGCGTTAATATTTTTTATGGCAGTTGGCAGCTACACCCACGCGGCGCGGGGCGGCGGAGGGGGCTGCGGGGTCTGGACCATTCAGTGGAGACACGGGCATAATGCTGTGTTCCCTTGTAAGCACAATTTTGCCTCTGCAAGGGACAGCTCAGTCAGTCATGGTTTCAATCCCAGCATGCACCTCAATCACATGACCGCATAATCCGCATTATACTACACTGCTTTTAGATGACTTTAACCATTAATACAAGTCAACACATGTCATGAATTTCTTCAATTTGTATTTTTTATGACTTGAAACTGCAGAAGAACCATGCGTTTCAAAGAATATAATCAAATAACATTTTGGGGGCATCACCACGGGCTCCTAGAATTATGGTCTGCGTGACATCGCATTGTGTTTTCCGGCCGGTGCGCAGCCGGTGGTTAGCATTCCCTGCGTGTTTCCCACGTGTTTTCAACTTGTGACGAAAACACTTCCCAGGAAACTCGCTGCTGCTGCTCGCGGTGTCGGGGATTACGGTCCCCACTAACGTCACTGTGCAAACCACAAACACATAGAAAAAAGAGAGAGAGAGAGAGAGAGAGAGAGAGAGAGAGAGAGAGAGCGAGAGAGAGAGAGAGAGAGAGAGTTATGGAACAGAGCCGGAGACCAAATAATAATTCGATAATCATTAATGCCAGCGTTCAGTGTAAGTGGGTGGCGCGGAGTTGTCCGTAAACGCGTCGTGGTACAAACGATTTGAAGTGACTATACCCGGTCTGCAATGTACGTGTGTTTATCCGGATAAATATATATTTTTAACCTCTCTCCCCCTCTCCACCATTCCTCTACCTCTCTCTCTCAATAGCTCATCTCACTCTCGGTCTCTCTCTCTCCCTTTCATTCCATCTATCTCGACCCCACCGCTCTCTCTCTCCCTCCCGTTCCCTCTCTCTCACTCTCAGTCTCTCTCTCCCTTTCATTCCATCTATCTTGACCCCACCGCTCTCTCTCTCTCTCTCTCTCTCTCTCTCTCTCTCTCTCTCTCACATTAGAAATGACGGGCGGCCGGTGAACGCGCATGTCTCAGCATATGCGGATCGGCGGCTCTTGGTGTGAACTGCCGAATTCTGTTGCACGTCCAACGCCGCCGTGGTAAACATCCCTCGCTCCGCCTCAAGGAACCCACGGACAGAACCGCAGGGCGGGCGGTATCACGTTCTGTTTCCGTGCGCTATTTTCTGAGTTCGGCGCGTCAATGTTGGTGGGGGGCGCCTGAAGCGCTGGACTGGACTCTCTCTCTCTCTGTCTCTGTCTCTGTCTCTGTCTCTCTCAGGATCGCCTGTGGGGCACCGAGTGCTCTGGACTGGACTCTGGACACGTCCATACGCGCGCATTCTCTCTCACCCTCTCTCTCTCTCTCCAACCCCTCGCAGGATCACCGGTGGTGGTGGGGGTGGAACGGGACGTGTGTTAGCGTCGTGTGGGTGGACCGAACGAGTCGTGGGCACGCCGTGCTCTGTGTGTCAGGGGGAGGAGGAGGAGGAGGAGGGAGGAGTAGGTCGGTAACCGGCCGGTCGGCAGTGCGCTGCTGTGTGGAGCGCAACGCGCAGTTGGTTTAGGAGCGCACCAAACTACTGGAGCCCCGTGTTTTGGAGCAGCGCGGAACGTGGGAATATTTTTTTCCTTTTTCTTCGTAGCGGTTCACTTGGAGAAGGAGGACCCTCCTCACGACCACCACACGGACTTAATTAACGTGACAGCCCGATTGGAGTCTTGCATCTATTTCCCCTTTTTTTTTATTATCCGGGATGGAGTCGTTCGTGTTCTGGCTGCTGTGCCTGCTGGTCGCGGTGCCCGGGGCGACGTACGGGGACCGCGGAACCAAGGCTCGCAGCTGTTCGGATATCAGACAATTTTACAGCGGGAAGGGACTCCCCTTGGACGAGGTGCCCGCGTCCGAGATTTCAGGTGAGTCGCCGCCACAGCCCGACGTAATTAACCTCCTAATTAGATAATGATTGGATCTCTGTGTTGGCTTTCTGTCTGTCTTTTTTGTAGTTTCCTTCCCCCTCCATGACCCGACGAGGAATTAACCTTCATGTATATTAGTTATAATTATCAAAACAACAACAAACAACCCTGCGTGACTCTGCACATTACGAAACTACTGAAATGTGCGCGTGTTTGATGTATTCAAGTGTTGTTTGAAACTTTTGCTGCTTGGAAATGTCCCTTCAAAAAAAGTTTATAGGCCAACTACTCAGCATACCTTTTGAACCATCCGTGACATCTGGTTAATTTTAAAATTAAATAAAAATAAAAAAATAAATTAAAATGTGTTGACTGCAGTGATAAAGTCCGTTACCTTCGCTTAGCAAATATGAGTTGACGGCTAGACATGCACATGTTGAAGAATTGATTGGTGATCCGGTGTGTTCCGTTTCAGACACTGGCGTTTTGGCGTCATTCTGGTAGAAATTCGAGATTGTTCTCTAAACGACAGGTGTAGCCCTTCTAACCATCACGAGTGATTGGTTTTGGCGTTTCCAGGTGTGCTCGGCCGATGTGTTGTTCGTGAACGATATTTGTATTCACATACATACATGCATGGTCTGATTCTGAGAAACGTCCACAGGGGAAGTCCTTTAGGGATGTCCTATTGTGACGTATTTTGACGTCTGTTTGTGGAAGGACCCAAGATGTCTCTAACACGCGTCTTTGTTAGTTTGGTGTTTGATTTGTTGGTTGTTATAGCTTGATCTGATGGGGTGGCTGTAGCTCGGTTGGTAGAGCGGTTGATAACCAAATGTTGGTGGTTCGAATCCTGCCTCCGACAGTCTCCGTGCCGAAGTTTCCTCAGGCACTGAACCCCAAATTGCTCCCAATGGGTCGTGGCGAGCGCCCTGTATGGCAGCAGCGACCATTGTCGTGTGAGTGTGTGTGATTGAGAGGTCACTGTAAAGCTTTTTGAGTACCATGTGGTAGAAAAGCGCTATAGAAATGCAAATCTTTGTTTCTTTGTTTTGGGTTTTACATTTTTAAGTGGAAAATTTAAAGTACGATTTAATGTTTTCTTCATCTGCTGGTTGAAGTCGCCCCACTCATAAACCCACAGTGTTGATGCTTCTAGTAAGTGCCTGGTCGTAGTTTGACTCACAAATGGAATATTTCCATAAACTCATCCGCAAAAAGTCTTGTGAAGAACACTTTTGACCAGTGCACAAAAAGTACACTGAACTCCCTGGTGTCTTAAGCCGACAGCCGAGGGGTGTGTGTAGATGACATCACAATGCAGTTACAATCGCAGACACAGCAGTTACCACAAGCCAAATATGGGCATGCCAGTGGTGGTCAAAGAATGTCCCAGTGTCCACGTGTGTATGGAATTTCCCCAAGGAATGCGAACTGCTACAGGATGTGGATAATGTTGAATGGAGCACCGATGATTGAGTCTTGGCCTTATGAACCTCAGATTTGCTGTCATAATGGATTCCCAGCGGTTGTAGGATGTAACTCATGTGACTGTGGTTGAGATGTGCAACTCAAATGGTTTGTCTTGCAAATTAATGAATCACATCACACAGTCAGTCCCTTTGGTCACAGATCTCTGCCAAGCCTGTAGAAATCCCTCCAACCCATCATCAGGGTCATGGTCGACCCATGACCAAGATTTGAGCAATCATGAGGAGGGGGGCGGTTTCATATGATCACGCCAAAAGTGTCATAACTGGAAATTAAATATCTGCTAATATTCCCCTTGAACAAAACCATTAGACACATTGTCTACTGGAACAGTGTCAATATAACAGGCTTGACATGGAACATTGCTATTTTGTCAACTTGCAATACGTCTTCATCAAGTGTAAAATGGAAAATATGTATGGTTTGGAGTAAACATAACAGCTAAACCTGAGTAAAGAAGACTCCTTTTTAATATTTTTGCATACAAATTAAAAGCTGTCAGTTTTAGAAATACCAAGCTCCAAATATGATTATTGCCAGTGAATTTTTCAAATTAGGTTTGGCCATGACAACTTTGTAGCGTCGACCTATATGCACATAGATAAGTCAGATAGGTGGCAGGATGCCTGGGGGATCGCAAAATCACACAGCATGAGTGCTAGTGGTGATACCTAGCATCCATGCAGTTATTAAATTAGTGAAGGTCACTGAACTATTCCATTAACCACTGGGCCACCGGGGATACAGATAGCCATCTGTATCCCCGTAACGGTTTTGCCTTCATCTTCATGTCTGCCATGGCAGGTTATGTTTTTGGTAGCGTTGGTTTGTCTGTCCCCAGGATAACTGAAAAAAAGTTGTGCACAAATCTGTATGGATGTACAGTTGTTGGAAATGCCACACAGAAGAAAAGATTACATTGTGGTGCATTTCTGTCACCTTTAAGTAACATAATCCTACTTAATCACCAACTTACCGATAGATTGCTGGGTGCTTACCGTGGTCCTGTGAACAGACTTCCGGGTAGCAGGGGCCGCTGGGAAATGTAGTTGGCATGTTTGCCGGTGGGAATACAGTATATGGGGTCAATCGCAATCGCGCTACTCAAACACTTGTATTGATAATGGTTTGCCACACATACTGCTAGCACTAAAAGTACTATTTTTTTTTTGTACCACTACGGTGCAGGTTTTCAATCTGAGTGTTTCTAGTTGTATTGGTATTTATTGAGCTATTTCTAAACACTGTAGTAGAAATGATCAAGTACAAATGTGTTTTCCACTCATTGTCACGTACACATGTATGCATTATGTAACCAGCTAAAACAGGTCATGTTCTTGGGTCATAATGTGACATGCTGGACGTGTAAGACATGCATTGGTTCTGATAACATGTACTATCACTTCTCTATATTAGATAGCACGTTTCTGTGAAACGTGGGCATTTCCAGACAGCACATCCTGACAGACACTGGCTGTTTGATCTGTCCCTCCTTATACATTTGGGTTTCAATAAACCTCTTGAGACCCATTCAACCAGTGTGCTTCCTCCCTATCTGAACTCACCAAGGTTACTGGATATTGCCTTTCAAATATCCATAACATTTGGTGTCAGAAGTGGGATATCCATAACATCACCCAAATTCTCTTTGGTGAGAGTAGACACCTCTTGTTAACAACTAATATAAAAC
>OMKY01211821.1:0-11098 GCA_900302395.1 Bregmaceros cantori | reverse complement strand
TTTGGCTCAATGTGTGATGTCCCTCCCCAAATACCTTGCAAGAAATATACACAGGCCATAAAATAGTACTTGTAGGATGGATTGCCCTAACGTGGGCCGCTGCCTAATGTGGGACAACTAATCTCCAGTGCCTCTGGCCATTAGGACAAATTAAATCATGTTTAAAATGGGGTGCGATTACATGCCTAGCCATGAAGTGAGAAATTTTAAAAGATGTGGTGTAGTTGTCTCTAGAGCCGTGTTGACATCATTTTATTCTAAAAGTCAAGGTGTTTTCCTCCGTTAGAGGAGTTTTCACATTGACAACCTTTAATCTGATTTTATTACCTAAATATACGTCTATTATCCATAGGGGCCGGTTCATCTAGCCAAGATTGAGACTGATTGAAAATCTCAATCTCCTCTTTCCTCTAGTCCTCTGTTAAATGAGTACTGTTAATCAACCAAAATGAACTAACATCAACAACAAAAAATTCCAAAGCAGTAGTTATTTCTTCAACTAGGCTGAGATTGAGATTGAGTGAAAATTTCAATTCTCCTCTTCTCTCCAGTCCTCCGTTAAAGGAGTTCTGTCAAAACAAATCAACATTAACGATTTTCAACTAGGCCGAGATCAAGACTGACTGAAAGTCTTGATCTCCTTTTTCTTCTTTCTTCTCTCTTCTCTCCAGTCCTCCGTTAAAGGAGTTCTGTAACCAACCCCAAATTACTGTCCTTAACTGCGAAATCAAGGTTGAAAAGGTAGTTAGGTAAAGAGCTGCTATATTCCTTAAATCTAATTCTAAAAATGTAATCACTTTTGTGAAGCGCCTTGAGGCAGCTTCGGCTGCGATTTTGGCGCTATATAAAAATCTGTTGAGTTGAGTCGGAGAAAGCTTGGGAGTGACAGGGAAACAAGTTATAGTGCTTTAGGTTATTGTGACTTAGTGATTACATAACAGGACCAGGTTCAACTTTGCAACACGTTGGTAGCATCCTTCCTCCGAGACCACATTTCACTCATACAATGGATGATAGAGGCTGTGTCCGAAATTGCTCCCTATCCCCTACTCCCTATCCCGCATATAGTGCACTCACTTATAGTGCACTCAACAGCAACTGCCGAGACTTCGGACACTAGAGTCGCCGTTGAAAATTATTATGAATTATAAAAAATATAATAACATTCAAAAATCATCACAAAAAGTCAAAAGTACTTACATTTATAACGATTTGCCGTGGTAATACGGGAGTGAAGTTAAGTGAACCGTCAACAATAGATTTGTAGGACATGTTAAGGAGCACTTTCTACCTAATTCTACCCAAGTACAGTACTTAAGTATTTGTACTTCATTAGTTTTGTATTAAATAAAAAAGAAAATTAATAATAATAATAATAACAATAACGATAATAAATAAATAAATATGCTGGATGTTCTAGTACATTTTTGGCTGTCAAACGTAAAATATACATCTAGTCAAATCATGTTCAGACAGCCAAATATCCAACATGAGAATGTGTTATTTATACAGAATGCGTAGAGCAATAAACAAGTCTAAAGCCAAAAATAATAACCATCTACTCGAGTCAATTAAATAAGTGAGCGACTAAAATTATTGGCGATAAGATGACGGGCGTGGCACAACGACAGGTGTGGCATAAATAAACAGACACCATAGTAGGCATGTCATAACCAATTCATAATGTGTTGTCTGAGCAATATTCTAAAAATGATTACTTTATTACTAATAAATTACCTTCGCAAATTAAGTACTTAAGAAAACCTGATTCAAATGGGTGATCTACTAATAAAATTGCCAAGCAAATGTTGACATACTTTCACCAAGACATAAATGAAGGTGAGCAAAACGAGATTTGATGATTTCTACGTGTCTTGTTGTATATCCTCTCAACAAAACAGAACATTTTGATTTCACAGAGATGCATTAAGCTAGCTGGAACTTAGACTTCAGGACTGACACGGCATTCAAAACGCGCTTACACAACACCTGGCCGGAGATACGAGGCTACCTGTCGTAACACGCAGCAGAGCCTTGCTTGCCTGTGTTGGAATGTCAAGTCAGCCCGCCTCGAACAGGTTGGAAACCAGTTAGTGACAAACTCTGGAATATCGTGACCTGAATAACGCTCTGTGTGAAAGTTATGCCATATATAAATATAGGTGACTCATATAGCAGAGTAGCAGATGTTATATTACCACTAGAAAGGCTCCAGTTTCCGGGACTTGACGAGACATTTATGTAAACTTGTAAAGTCTTCATGTGCGCCACATTAAGAACAAACCTGTAAAGATAATATGGTAGGATCATAGTGGCATAGTTCAATCTCCACAGGGAATAGAGATAATCTTCTTGAAATTATGACCTGCTATGTTTAGAATTAGATCCATTTTTACATAATAAGTGGTGGCAGCCCCGGTCAAAGCGCATGAAAGGGACACAGAACACATTAATTCAATATGTCTTGTGTTCATAAAGGCAGACTCAGAACATTTGTAATATTAGTTTTAAGTGTGACACAACAAATGGGGCATTCGAGCGAAACGGATGACGCCCCAAAGATCACACCATCCTCCACCTGCGAGTCTGTTCGTCGCGGCTGGAAACCTCAACTTTCGAGTGGTACAGTGAAAACGGACGTGGCAACACAAACGCGGACATTGCGCGGACAGTTGTCCCATCTTCGAATCGGCTGGTGCCGCTCTAGGGGGGGGATTCATTTGATTCACACCCCGCGCGGACTGTCCCAACATAGATTGTAACTAACTACACGATCCAGCATCTACACTCGAATGCATGCGATGCAAAAAAAACCCCGTGTCAACCAGACCGCGTCCACTCTGCCTCCGGCCAGCGTTCACTTGCATAACGTGTGTTAATCCTAACACCGCACTGTGCGCGGTGCAACAGGTGGTTATTCTTGTACCAGCGCCGCGTTAGCTTTGGCGTTAGCTTGTAATTGTTTTATGAACAAATAAAAAATAAAAACACTGAAGTAAAACAAGGATATACACGGGTTCAGGTATCGGGTGTACGTGCTGGAGGAAGTCGTTGGTTACTCACCGACAGTTGAGTGAAATAAAGTAGTTTTTGTCCAAGAAACAAACGGCGCGGTATGAGAGCAAAGGTGACTGTGGACAACTCCGCTGTTCAGCGGACTCGGAGCACCGAGCAACTTCACGCGTCACGTGGTGTGCCGAAAGGCCAATCGCCTTTCGAACAGCGCGCGCGCGACACGGAAGTTTGGTCGTTTTTTTAGTCGAATGCCGCGTCCCAACCGTCACTCCGAGACGGTGTGTCCGAGTTAGTGCCACCAATCACCTTTAATCGACAGAAGCACGTGATAGATTTGTGCCAATGGGGGGGCAGAGTTAACTCGGACGCGCTGACACGAAGAGTTGCGCTCGCGCCACGACCAATGATCCCAACTCCCAAATGTACTTTTTTGTATTTGACAACTAGCTTAATCCAAAAAAAAAAAAAAAAAATATATATATATATATAACTTAATACAGATATTCGGCGTGGCCACTCCAGACTGAATGATACTCTCTTTAAAATTGGTATTGTAGTGAATGCACGCGAGGGCCGCCACCGTTGGCGGTCCTCCATGTGACTACAGTCTCTATATAAAGAGTTAGAACGAAGCTTGACAATGACTGGGCTCAGTTATTGTCGACCCGAGTTCATCTTTCCCCAGCTCCTCCACGAGGGGGCGCTTGCGTTACATTGGTGTCAGATATTGGGCTCACCGCTATACCGCTCAGCGCGTGATGGATGGATGGACTGACGGTGAAGAAGGAGGCGTGCGGCCTGGCTGGGGCCACGGCGGAGGATCGTCCCCATGGACGGGCGGCTGGAGGCGCGCGTGGGGGATGGGGCAGACCCTCGGTGCCTTGAGTCGCCGCTCCATGGGTGAAGACGACGCGCGCGCGGGCCTTTCTTCGGAGCTCGGCGCTCAGGTGTTGGCTGCGGCGGATACACAAGATGGCGGCAGCCACATGGAAGGACAGGGTGCAGGCCGCGTTCCGCTAACCAGGATGCCACGCTACGATGGTACAACGAAGTGGCGGGGATTTCGGTCTCAATTTGAGATGATCGTGTCTGGCTGGGAGTCAGACACGATGGTTCTGCAGCTGGCTCTGTGTCTGCAAGGGGAAGCCTTGTCCGTGCTGTCCCAACGGGAGACGGCAGAGATATGGAGTTACGACGGTCTTACGGAGACGCTGGAGCATCGGTTCGGAGAAGACGAGGCCATATGGACGTTGCAAGCGGAGCTCAACCTGCGTTGGCACGAGCCGCTGTGGACTCTGGCTTACGGCATCGAGAGACTATCCCGCGCGTGTATTTGCGGACATGCCGGACGAGATGCGGAAGACGGAGCCAGAGGCGCACGCTGCGCGCCTTTCGGAGGAGACGGGGAAGGCTGCCCAGGTTGGAGAGACTACTCAACTGGACGGGAAACGGCGCAGGGCCCTAGAAGAGCGCGACCTGGGGTCCCCGACATCACTGGACGACAACGCGCTTATGGACAAGCGGTCAACAGCTCGACTCGGAGCGCCAACGCAGGTTTCATCACGATCGCAGTGGGCGGCACGGAGACGAGGACCCTGATCGACACCGGGGCTACAACGTCGCTGATTCGTCCCGAACTGGTTCCGGCTGGTACCGAGGTGGAACCGGTTCTGGCTATGCTCAAGACCATCAGCGGAGACTTCACCTCCATGCAAGGTCGGTGCACCGTCAAAGTGTGTGTTAGGGGTTGGTCCGTTGGGGTAGAGTTCTGGATGGCGAACATAGCAGATCAGTGTGTACTAGGGTTCAATTTCCTTAAGTGGTGTCCAGTGTTGTCACTAGCGCGTTACTAAGTAGATTAAAGTTGCTTACCTGTGTAACCCGCGTTATTTCCTGCATTAGCTCAAAGAAAATCCAGCGTCCACTTTATAGTAAAACGGTATAAATGTTTCATTCCATAACTTTTCCAACTGGGGTTATCCGAGTGGATGGCGCCACGGCATTGGTCCAGATGAACACGTGACGACTCCGAGGCCCGCTTGGGTTAGCCAATTGTGCTACGTAACGTCATGGCTTGTGTAGTACAACCAATCCTCTGCTGTGATGCCACGTCAGCCCCACGCGGTGTTGTCGGAAGTTGTCAGAACTTTTACCGAGAGTTTATGTACCGAGAGTTTACGTCTATATTAAAAAATGATACAACAAGGATACGCGGCAGCCCTGCCGTCACTCGCTCTGCTGACAGGATTCGCCGTGTTCATCAAACGGAAGAGGTATTCGATCTAACGCCAATCCCACACACGGCACACTACGCAAGGCGATGTAAATTAATCATGGAATGTGAAAAAGGGCATTGTCCGCGTGGAAATAAAGGCATTATTTCAATTATTTATCCCAAAACAATAATATTATTGAGGTACGTTGCCACCTTTGTCCAAGAAAAAAATACTGTCCATCTTCAGAAATACCACAATTTGAACAAAATCATCTAGAGTCACAAACATTTAAATGTCAGAAGTTCACACATCTGTTTACAGTGTGTAAATTATAAGCCCCATTCATTAAAGTGTCTATTGTACTGGTAAAGCTAGTTGTTATTTTTCCAAGAAGGTTTGAGTGAATATAATTAAAGGTAATGAAAAGTAAATAAAGTAATCTAACTTAGTTACTTTCAAAATAAAGAAACGAGTGATCTAACTTCGTTACTTTTAAAAGAAAGTAACGAGTAATCTAACTTGGTTACTTTTTCGATGTAACTGTGTCAACACTGCACCTACCTAAATAGACACACTTTGGATCTTGACCTCTACAGGAAGCTACCGCATGTTGATACTATAATGCAAGCGCCCCCTGGTGGAGGAGCTGGAGAAAGAGGAACTCGGATCGACAATAACTGATCCCAGTCGTTGTCAAGCTTCGTTCTGACTCTTTATAAGGAGGCGTATAGGCACATGGAGGACCGCCAACGGTGGCGGCCCAGAATGCACCGCGCGTGCGTTCACTCCAATACACATTCTGCCGTAGTAGCCGTGCGCAGGAATAATGATGAAGTAACCATTTTCCAGTCAACTCTAGCCCAAAAACATTAAGTGCCATTTGCCAGGTTTGCAAATATTTACCAGGTTTGTCCGGATTCTGATTGCCATCCTGCCAAGCTTGTGAAAAATGCCATTTTCACTGTGAAGTATTAGATACATTTTTTAGATTTTTATTTTTAGAAAGAAAGTTGTATTCAGGATTGCACAATTTCCCTTACTTATACTTACTTACGGCCTGCGTGGTTATTGTTTCATCTGTCATTCAAGCTCTCATAACAGACCGTTTAATATTTATGGCAACATTATACAGAAGCTTAGACTACCCTGACATCTCGTGGTCAACTTGTGAATTGCTCCGCTCCGCTGTAAGCAAGTCGCATTCTCTCTCTCTTACACACTCACCCCCCGTTTTAACCAAACGGTTATTTACTACTTGTATTCGAGTAAATGTTGAATTATTTTATATGTATTTAAAATGTCACATGAACACATTTAATCAAGTCAACTTGAAATGCTTTTTACATAAAACGTATCCACATCCGTCAATGACATGACTATGCGCACTGGCGGTTGCACTATGTGTGAGCGCCAGTGGACTTTGTAGTGCGTAGGGAACGAGTACGTGATTTCGCAGACGGTCATTCAAATGTAACATTAGCGACCTCTCCTGGTGCTTTCGGCCACTTGACAGGAACACATAATATACCCACAAGTATATTCTGTAGTTCTGCTTCAAACACACATTTTGGTCACTAAAACCACTTACAACCTAAAATCACATAAAGCCTAAAATCACTTCAAACCTACCAGTTAAAATGTATTTTCTATCAATCAGGAGTCATTCCCTCAGCAGCCTTAAATATTGCAGACGACACAGCAACACCATAATATATTAATCAGATATGGGCAGAGTAGCCATAAAAATGACTTAAGTAAAAGTATTGTTACCTCAGCAAAATATTACTCAAGTAAAAGTAACTGAGTACTGACTACCTTTCAATAAAAATAAATAAATTAGAGCGAGAGTGCCCGAGAGATAGAGAGAGACCAAGAGGGAGCAAGAGAGAAAGAGAGCACGCCCGAGAGATAGACCGAGAGAGAGACCAAAAGAGAGAGGCAGACCAAAAGAGAGAGAGCGGCCGAGAGAGAGAGAGAGAGAGAGAGAGAGAGAGAGAGAGAGAGAGAGAGAGAGAGAGAGAGAGGGCAAGAAAGAGACACAGCCTGTGAAAGAGAGATATGACACCAAGTTCCCAACGGGTGTCGCTAAAGAACAAGTTAATGTAACAAGTAACGAATTGCTGACATTCAGTAAAAAGTAGTTTTTTTCCATCTCAAATTTACTTGAGTAAAAGTAGAAAGTAACTTGTGAAAAACGTACTCCAGAAGTAAAAAAGTACACCAAAAAAATGTAATGGAGTAAATGTAATGCGTTACTGCCCATCTCTGATATTAATGAAATGTAAATAGTTGAAGGCTGGTATAGAAATAGTGTGATCGCGCGAAAGTTGCAATTCAATTCTGCAAATGCGGCAAAGCAAAAACGTACAAAAGTCTCTTTCACGAAAACATGTCATGTTTAGTCCTTGTAACATATCTTAATAATATTGTTGATTTTATCAGGTCCACATGTGTTTTTCACATTCATTTTCATTTGGCATATTCACACAATATGCAAAATGTCTATTTTCCGCAATCATCATAGTTCACTTTCTCCGCTTGTAGCAGAATGTGCACCAACATGGGTCAGCTTCTCCAGAGTTTCCGGTCCAGTGTCATTCTGTTGAGGGTTGGTAGGTCAAGTCCTGACCACTTCCATCTTTTGGGTTGTCTTCCTCTGCTTCTCTTGCCGGCCACTAGTCCTTCAAGGCAGAGTTTTGTCAGTCCTGTTTGGGATCGTTTGATGTGTCCGTAGAGTTTAAGGATTCTGCTTTTGATTATTACCATTATTGGTATGAGTGAGGTTAATCTGTGGAGTTCTTTTATTTCTATGTGGTCTAGAAGGCGGTGTCCTGTCATCCATCGCATGATGTGGTTCTGGAATGTTTCGATTGTACTGCTCAACTTTGTGGTCCAGTTTACGCATTCAAGGCCGTATAATACTACTGGTAGGATGAGTGTATTGTAGATTTTGGTTTTGATGTGGAGCGGGACTCGTTTGAAAAGTATTTTTGAAAGTAAAAACTACAGGCTGTAAAATGTACTAAAACGTATTTTTAAAAGTATAAAGTACAAAGTACTGTCAATAAAATTGTATGTAAATTGCATTTTTTCAATGTTATTGTTTGAATTAATTACTAACAACCTAGCCTAATTTAGCTTATGTCTCGGAACTGAATGAAAACCACTTATTAACTTAATAACTGGGACTGCACTCGGTCCGTCAGCTCCCCCTACTGACTAATATTATTACTATCTAAGCTGTTTTGGTAAAAGTAAGAAGTAGTACAGGTATTTTTGTTAAAAATGTACTCAGTACAAGTAAAAAGTAATCACAGAAAAACTACTTTTGAAAGTACAGATAATTGAACATTTTACTTACAGTACTTAAGTATTTGTACTTCGTTACTTGCCATCTCTGTTGATTTCTAATTGATTGATGGTTATACCATCACTCCATCAGTTATATTAACACTCAAGGTGTGGTTTCTGCGTTGTAAGCTAATATGCAGCAATCAGAATATCTAAATTTTTTAAAGTAATTTTTTCGGCGTCAGCGCCGTTATTCCATCTTTAATTGGATAGGATTAGTCAGAAACTGGGTTGAAGAGATCGTCGGGCATTGCAGACAAGTCGACGAGTGTAGTCGAACTCGCGACGCAGTGCCACTAACATGAATGGGGTCGCGTTAGGTGCGATGTCCATAACCACTCGGCCAACGCGGACCCCAGAATATCTATCTTAAGCAGAGTTGAATTACAAACAATTAAGAATACAATTAATACTAGTGCCGGGGCCGCACTGAGGAAGCAGGTTATGTTTTTGGTCGCGTTGGTTTGTCTGTCTGTCTGTCTGTCACCAGGATAACTGAATTTTGGTGCATTTATGAAGACTATAAGTAACATAATCATACTTAATCACCAACCGACCGATAGATCGCTTACCGCGGTCACGTGACCAGACTTCCGGGTCACTTGGGAAATGTAGTTGGCTTGTGCTGAGCATGTTCGCCGGTGGCGTCAATCGCAATCGCACTACTCTACGAGCACTTGCATTGATAATGGGTTGCCACACATACTGCTAGCACTAAAAGTACTATTTTTTGTACCACTACAGCGCAGGTCTGCAATCTCGGAGTGCTCCTAGTTTTACAATAGAATTTGGAAGAACACACCGCCAAGGATCTGCCCACAAGTGGACTGAAATTCATACTGTAACGAAAGGCTGTCCCCTTGTGGAGGAGCTGGGAATAGAGGAACTTACATCGGCAATAGCTGAACCCAGCTACTGCCGAGGTTCGTTCGGACTCTATTTAAGGGCCGCGCCGGTACACGCTGAGACACCAACGGTGTCAGCCCAGCATTACACTGCCCCCTCCCGACATGGCTCTCGTCCCGAGAGCCGCTCCAACTTCACGGCGCCTTTCGCCTGATCAAGCGGCCCCGCGGCCATCCCCACCGAGTGCGGTCCGTCAACCACTTCCTGACACCAATGTAACGAAAGGCTGGCCCCTCGCGGAGGAGCTGGGAATATAGGAACTTACATCGGCAATAGCTGAACTCAGCTATTGCCAAGGTTCGTTCGGACTCGCCGCGCCGGTACACACTGAGACACCAACGCCCAGCCCAGCATGCACCGCGCTTGTGCATCTCATTACACTACCTAAGCGGACCAAAAGAGGCGGTCCATGGCGATCGTTCGGCGAAAGTGACAGTTCATGTACACAGGCATCACTTCTCTGCTGCCCGAGGCGCCTGCGTTACCCTGTTGAATCCGATTGCCCCTGTACAGAGAGTCACCCCCGCCGCACAAATCCACTCCCGACTGGCACAGACCATCCCCTCGGGTCCGCCCCAAGATGCATTCTGATCTACCTGAAGCGGGATGCACCTATAAGCGGATTATATTTTGGCTTTTTGGTACCATGTAAATGGGTCTATTGAGTCTAGCGGGCACGGGAGCAGCGTTGCCGACTTGAGAGCAGCAACACACACATGCCTGCTCGCTTTGGTTTCTATTTTGAAAATAGCAACAGATCTGGTAACAGATCTCTTTAGGAAAAAATTTAAATGGAACAAGATTACCGACCAAGGCAAACTAATGCGTTAGATTACAAAGTTGCTCAAAAAGTAATCCGTTAGTGCAGTGGTTCTCAAACTTTTCATACAGAGTAGCACCTGAGAGACTCTTTAGCGGTCCAAGTACCACCAAGATGTCGCGTGAGACGGCGGTTTCTTTTCCTCGACCTCGTTTCCGCAACAATGTTTGATTTGTCTGCCACGGGTTGAAGAAGGATGTGCACAAGTGGACAAACACGTTGCACTTTAACTTGTTCTATGCCACTATCCCATGTTTCAAGGAAGACCCTGTGTTGTGTGCTCTTGACTTAAAATGTGAAAATGTATGTATGTATAATGCAAAAAAATACCCCCGCGTACCACCGTCAGCATGCTCACGTACCACTGGTGGTACTTGTACCACAGTTTGCGGACCACTGCGTTAGTGTAACCTCCGTTACTGCAGCGGACTACACCCAACTCTGATCTCTAAGTTCTAAGTTCTATCAATTTGAAACGTACATATTTACATAGGAATGTACACGTTGTATAGTCTCTATATATGTACAATGTTCCTAGTCTCAATAACACAATACAGTTCAACCTTCACGTCAGAGAGTGTGTAAATCTGTCTTCTGTACATTAGTTGTCCCCATTTCTCTCTGCTCCCCCCCCCACCTCTCTCTCTCTCTCTCTCTCTCTCTCTCTCTCTCTCTCTCTCTCTCTCTCTCTCTCTCTCTCTCTCTCTCTCTCTCTCTCTCTCTCACTCTCTCTCAATCTCACTCTCACTCTCTCTCCCTCACTAAATGAGAGGGAGACAAAACGTTTTGT
>OMKY01211819.1:0-10598 GCA_900302395.1 Bregmaceros cantori | reverse complement strand
TATATATATATATATATATATATATATATCTATATATATATATATATATATATATATATATATATATATACACACACACACACACACACACACACACACACACACACACACACACTTATACTTCAAGTAATGTGGAGTGTTTCCCATTCCTCATTCTTTATTTGATAACAAATTTTATTAAACTGTTTTATCTGTGCTGTTTTAGTATTCACTTTGACTAATATGTACATTTACTTAATGTTCAAAAACAAAAACATAGAAATCACACCAATATAGTTCACATAATTGCACATTCAAAGCAATGTACTGCAATGTGTGCATATGTAAATTAGTAAATGCAATAGAATAAATATATATATATATATATATATAAATATAAATAAATAAATATATACATGAGCTAGAAACACTCAGAGATTGCAAACCTGTACCGTAGTGGTGCAAGAAATAGTACTTTTAGTGCCAGCAGTATGTGTGGCAACCCATTATCAATGCAAGTGCTCATAGAGTAGTGCTATTGACACCACCGGCGGACATGCTCAGCACAAGCCAACCCGTCAAGTGACCGCGGTAAACGCCAGCGACCTATCAGTAAGTTGGTGATTGTGTATGATTATGTTCTTATAGGCTACAGAAATGCACTAAAATGTAATCACTTCTTCCGTTCGTCATTTCCAACAACTCTACAAAATTTCATCCAGATACACAACTTTTTTCAGCTATCCTGATGACAGACAGACAGACAAACCAACGCGACCAAATACATAACCTGTTTCCGCGGCGAAGCCCCGGCGCAGGTAATAAATAAATGTACATGCAAAGAACAAATAAAATGCCCTATGCTGGCTTTAATCTACAGAATACATACTCTGGATTCCAGGATGTTAAGTGAAGCGGCCATGTAGCATATGCTGTGCAGCAATGTTGTATCATTCAACCCCATCCCCATCAAGCTACGTATATGGACAAACAAGAACAACAACAAAACAACAACAGAGCCGTGTGTTAACGTATATCACAACGACCACGTCAGTCCAGACAAATTAGTGTCACATCATTCTGACTAGAACTGGAAAACATGCCGACCACCCACCTTACCCCCCCAAGCAGCAAAATGCATTTTGTTTTTCATGGTCCTTTCTTTTTTTTGTTTGAGTGATTTTAAATGCAACACCACCAGGCCTGACACACGGGCACATTATTTTCATGCATTGGAGTCAGCAGGGGGCCTCCGCCAAGCAGATTCAGTGGATATGACAGTGAAGATTATGTCTAGACACCCGCCTCCCGTGGATGGGGATTCTCCCCACAGTGAATAAGCGCCACAGCTGGACCGTGCTTTTTCAATGAAAATGCATAAAATGAGAAAGAGAGAGAGGGGGGAAAAAAAAAAGAAAAAAGAAAGAAAACGCCAGCCACTGCCCCATAGTCCCTTATCAGGTGGCGGCCGCAGAGGCTCATGTGTGAATTGTGCTGGAAAATCTATTTGGGAACGGTGACGCGTTTCAAGGTAAAGCCCAAACACAGAGTGACTGCCTGGCTCACATCAATCACGGGCCGACGTCACGCCGACGCTACGAGGGAGACACCCCTGCTGAATGGGTCACAGTTCACAGGTTAAAGCAGGACATATTAAAGACTGGAGGTGGGAAGAGAGATATAGATGGATGGGTGGGAAGAGATTAAAAGAAGAGAGGGAGAGAGACAGAGACAGAGAGGGAGCATGGCGGGGGATATAGGATGGAAAGGCAGCAGGGAGGAGGGAGAGGAAAGACAAAGAAGGAGAAAAGACCTGAGAAAGAAATTGCGAAATTCATAGAGAGGGAGAGTAGAGAGACCATGAGAAAGCATGAGAGAGGGGGAAAGAGAGAGCGAGAGAATTAGAGACAGTAAGAGAGACTGTGAGATAGATTAAGAGAATGGGTGAGGGTGAAGGAGAGACAGACAGAGAAAGAGAGATGGAGAGAGTGAGAGAGAAGGTGAAAGCGAGAGACAGAGTTTGAGAGAGGGCGGCATAGAAAGAGAGAACGAGAGAGAGTCGGGGAGAGGGGTGAAAGAGACCGTGCCAAGAATCATAACCCGAGAGAAGGATTGAAAGACAGAGAGAGGGTGAGAGTGATAGAGACAGACAGAGACAGAAAGAGGGTGATAGTGAGAGAGACAGAGTGGCAGGCAGAGAGGGCGAGAAAGAGAGAGAGAGAGGGATGTTCGAAGCAAGAGAGACAGACAGAGAAAGAATGCCAGAGAGGTTAGAGCAACAGACAAACAGAGAGGGAAAGAGATGATGATAGTGATAGTGAGAGAGAAAGAGAGAGAGAGAGGGATGTTCGAAGCAAGAGAGACAGACAGAGAAAGAACGCCAGAGAGGTTAGAGCAACAGACAAACAGAGAGGGAAAGAAATGATGATAGTGATAGTGAGAGAGAAAGAGAGAGCGAGACTCCATTGATGTGTTAGAGACGGGACAACATCACACACACACACACACACACACACGCAGACAGCATATATTAGCTGGACTTCATTAATCTTGATGCCATCTTCTTTAACTAGTCATGTAGAACGGCTCAATAGCAGGCTGTATAATGGGGAAGGCCCACTGCCAATTACTAGGTTAACATAGTGTTCAGTCCCGCCGCAACAATGGACCAACACAAAGCCTCACACCGGCTTCAGAGACAGCTGCTTATGTGTGATCACTAAGTCCCATACTAGCTTCCCCAAAGCTGGAAATAAAATTATATAAGGATTTTGTGCATATGCATGTCTGTCACATAAGTCCAAACATCCCCTCAAAGACAATAACGTATTCCCAAAGATATATAAATAATCTAGGACTGCAATTATTCATCAAAAAAAATCAGCCATTTCTACTGATTAATCAGTTCGTTTTACTTTTCAGAATACAAACAATTATTAACCTGAAACCTTAATACTGCAAACCTTTTGATGTATTGCAGAGTGTATGCATTTCCATTTATATAGGACTGTTGTACGGTGACGCCCCCGCATGGCGGTGGTATGATCACGGTCATACAAACAGGCTGAGAGCCATACTTGAATAACATTGTCTGTTTAAATGTGTTCTATTATTGATTCATCCATGGCACTATGCTTTGAGTCGCTAGCAGATGCCAGCCTAATTATGTCCATTGTATTTGCCCCTATATAATGGACGTGAGGTAAGGTATACCACTTAACTGCACGTATACTTCACCGTACGTGATGTATACGTACAGTTGTAATCAAATGTCTGCCAAGCTGTGACATCACATGCAACAGCCCTTTTGGCATTTAAGAGCCTACTCTTCAGTGCCAGCTTATAACATTGGTTTTTCACCCAAGGCTTAACAGTTCACAGTATCCTGTGAACTGCGGCCATTGTATCGCACAAGTGGCCAAGTAATCATAAATCTATGTCTCTATCAGACACTTAGACCTCATTTTATTTTTATTAAATTACTTAATTTTACGATGCTGGAGTGCAAGGTAAGTACAGTGCAAACCTACAAAGCATAAAGTTAATTATACTGACTTGATCCTGCATTTAATATTAATATTGTTGGAATATCATAAGTAAATTACCGCGAATACATTTTTTTGAGAGGCCACAAATATTACCCTGTGACATCTCAAAGTAACGTCATCCCAAGTAGCAACTATGTACTGAAGATAATCATACGCTTTCTGTTATTATCTGCAACCTGGGGTTGCAGTTCTTGGAGCTAGCCCCTAGAGGACAGTAATGGCGTCCTAGCGGATGCCAAGCATCACATTCTGCTGACAAGCAACAGTTATTCTTCCAGCCTCCGTGTTACCTAGTCTGCAGCACAATCACTCTTTAATTCCTCAACTCTCAACTTCTGTTTAGTCTCAGCTCAATGATGTTAAACCATTGCGTCTCTGGCGTTTTCAAGGCCAGAGACGAGCATGTATTTATTACACCTGATGTGACAGGTCACTGTGACAATTTTTTAGTCGTGTGGCTTCCATTTTCACCCTGCGGAAATGTTTACATTGTGTGTATAATTACTAAATATTAGGAAGGCATCAATCAATCTTCCACAATATCTTCATATAAATACCTAAGAATTAAGCATTTCAATACTAAACAGTTTTTAAAAATCCACTACAAATAATAATAATAAAAAAAACATACGTGAACATATTTTGGCGTATTTGGGAGAACAGCCAAGACGACTGCACAATTTTGGCATCGCAAGATAGTTGTTGGAGAAGGCTGCCTTTGACAAGGTCAAAGTTCCTAGATGTATAAGCTTCTCTCACCCTTCCAGAGTTGGGAAATGTGACTACAGAAAAAGACCATCAAGAGCTGACCGTTGGGACTTTGCAACCAGCTCTCTCCATCTCTCTTGGTCCTCGGCCACTGATGCCACTCACCCTGCAATTTGTCCACTCTTGTATGTAATTTTCCCATCGCTTTCTCTGTCTCCCTCTTCCACTTCCACCTGGCACAGTACCTTGAAGGATTTTTTTTTTTTTTTTGATGTTTGTACCATTTTAGTTTTCATTTTTCGACTGTGGTCAGTAGATCTTCATATTGTGCTTGTTTTATTCTGGCTTTCACTTCTTCGTTGGTGATGTGTCCCCTATATGAGATACCGAGGACCTGTGGAAACACCAACACCCGAGTATAAAGTGGTATAAGTTGGTTCAAGGTCTTTAACATGAATTATCCCTGCTCTAGATCTAACTGAATACTTAACACATGGCTAAGGGCTTTTTTACACCATTAAACGGCCAAGAGAGGCATGCTAGAAGCCCATGAAAAGATGTGGTAAAGGAAGCAAGCCATATAGATCATCTTAAAGTGACGCGCACGCTTTACAAGACAGTCACCATATGGATGCATTTAGCACTAGAGCTGCTATCAGGAAGATAGTCTTGTCTATTGGCCAGTTAAAAGAGGTTGATTCATTCCACGTCACTTTTTACACACATGCGCATGTATGTTGTCAATGTATTGTGGCCGCACAGTCGCTTACACATTCGCATTCACGGCACATTCATTGTGCCATGAAAATCTTTTCACACAGACAGACACATGCACTCACAATCCCACTGGTTCAATCAAAAACACATTCGTTTTAAAAGAAGGATATACTTGATATGAATTAAATATGTAACTAGTAGCAGTCATAGAACAGACACTGCATGAGAAGTGATCTATATAGGATGATGTATTACACAAACACACACACACACACACACATGCACAACCTGGAATCTGTATTTGTGAGAGGGTGACATCATCTTCGAATGTTCAGGACTCAACCTAACAACCCTTATTCCTGTGTGTCAACAGCCTCTGTGGACACGGAGCTGGATACTGGGGCTTTGTATATTTGGATTGTCGCTTTTGCTAGATGCACAAGGGAAGATCTTAAAATGAACCTAAACAGAACAACACTGGATAGGCCCCTTTGGAGAAAGATAACCCATGTTGGTGCATATTCTGCGACAAGTGGAGATAACAAAGAATGATGATACCAAATGAATAATGTGATTAAATATGCTCAAGTGGTATGAATAACATTTAGTTTAGTAGACCACAGTTCCAAATTATGTGGTGGATTGCCCTAATGTGGGCAGCTTCCTAATGTGAGGCAGTCAATTGGCTAATGTGGGACACTGAAATGTAGTGTTCCACAGTTTAATTTAATGACACATGACCATAGTTTGCTTTTACCATAGTTTCACTGACATTCATTAGTTTAGGGAGGAGCCGGATCCACTGGAGCTTAGGTGTCCCACATTAGCGAGTGGTCCACAATAGGGCAAAATAAATAAATGAAAATGAAAAATATGAAAAAATAAAATAAATGGTAACTGTCGTCCTTTGCAATTACTACAAATCTACAGTACAATTACATGTGCCTGGAATTAGGATCACATGCAGAAATACATTCATTGAACGAACAACCTAAACAAGGTCAGGGTTGTACCTTGTAAATGTGCATGCAGCAGAACCTGTTTTACAGGAAACCACACCATTGAAGAAATAATAATTTAAAAAATCATTTGATTGTACACAATTGCTGAATTTATTGTATAAATTTGTCTAAAGGTAATGGCATATAAATCCTTAAGTTTACTTGAAAATTTAACAAAATCTTTTAATGACTAACTTGAAACTGAAAGAGATTCATTTCAAAACGCAACATTCCTAACCGTGCCACTGCCAGTCTGATGTCAGTCCAGCTTGTTTTCAGTATAGATGGGTTTCTGCACGAAACACTGAGCGGAGTCATTTTGTCCCGCCATTCAGTTGGTCACTTCCGGTGCCTCAATGCTGTCTATGTCAACTCTGGTAGTACCGAGGTACGAGGACACCAAACACGCAAAACGCACACCAGTTCAAAATCCGACCACTAGATGTCGGTTTGTGACCAGTTACACATCACCCCCCTTGCTTCGTTCACCATTTTGTATAAATATTGCTGAAATACAGTCAAAATCTGACTTGAAGTTACTAACTGAGTGGTCACATGTTCTTCCGGACCAATAGGTCTGCTTCTACTAGTAATTCCAAAAGGAATGAGAAAATGGAACGGAATGCATTTGTGGGTAACAGATCCTCACGAGAGGATTTTGGGTGTGGAATAGCACACCGCAAGTTACCACCATCCGTTTTAAATAACGCGGTCGGTGTGTGTTCCCACTGTGTAGACACGTTGAAAAATAGTCCAAAACACGTCGAAATAAATGGCACCAGAAGTGGCGTTCCAAGTACAAATTTAACCGGAAATACCCACCAAACTCGTCTATAAATTTAACAGTTAACAGCAGGGCTCCGAACCGGTTCAAGGAACGAAAACCGAAAACGAACGGAAATTTACTGAATTTTACGAGGAGCGGAAACGGAAACGAAAAAAGATTTCTTCAACTGTTCCGGAACAGAAACGGAACATTATGAAATCCACAAAACCGGTTAAAAACGTTTTCTTTCTGTTCTCTATATATTTTAACATAACCTATGTCTGGGAGACTATTTCCGTCCACTTTCACTGTCAGTTATCAAGCCCCATGCATCTGGGGCTCCATCTTGTGGACAGACGAGGAAGCGAATGAAATGGCATTTTAAACTCGGTTTTCACGTTAATACAGTTGCTCTGAAGTTTGAAAGTCCACCAAATATATTGTGTATAAACTATATTTAAAAACGTAATATTTCAATTAGGAACTTTAAGAACGAACAACATTTTTGTGTTCCGAACCGGTTCAGGACCGATATTTTGGTGGCGGAACGGTTCCGAGAACGAAAACGTTAAAGACAGGCCTGGCTGAACCGTTCAGAACAGAACGTTTAAAAAATAATTTGGTTTTCAAGCCCTGTCTGGGAGACGCACTCTCTAACCACTCTGCCACCGCGCATTCCCAGACACTTTTTTACACTAATTTTTGAGCCTGCTTAATCCGGACCGAATGATCGCTCTAGTCACATGCGATGTGCGGACGTTTCGTTTATTCTGAACTGCCAAATAATGTTTAGGCCTTGGTGACACTGGCATTCTTCGTTCTCTTCAAGATCAAGCTGCCACGCACCACCACCATCGGAATTTACCTGGACCACCCGGCCGGCATCGTGCGATTCTTCCTGGTGGAGGGCGAAGAGGGGGCGCGCGAGGTGCGACAGCTCCACAAGTACACTAAAATCACCTTCAAGGAGAAAGTCTTCCCGGGACTTTGGATCGGCAACAACTCCCAATGCGTACTCCGGAAGTCAGATCAATAGTTATGTAGCACTGGCTGTAGGCAACGCTGCCCTGAACGCTTACTCCTTACACAAAGAAAAACACAGTCCATAGATTAGTGTCTGACCGATGTATGGGTCACAACCAGGGCTTTGAACCGGTTCAAGGAACGAAAACGAAAACCGGGAACTTTTTGTATTTTCCAGAGAACGAAAACGAAAACGGAAATGTTATTATTTTGTATGTTCCGGAACAGGAACAGTTATTTAAAAATAATGTTAACCGGTTAATACCGGTTTTATTTTGTTCCTCAAAGGAGTGCACTTTGGGATAACTTCAAAAATAAAACAACAGTATAAAATCTATGATGAAGCAGTGAAGTATGAAGTGAGCGTCACGGGACTTTCTACAGCGTGTCGTTGTGGGTACACACCCACACGCAACGAGACGCCGGCTGTAGAGCGGTACTAGCGGGTATCTGTAACGAGTCGTTGTGGGTTCACCCCAATGTATATTATATAGCAATAAACAGCTGACAGGAACGAAATTAACCGGAACAATATTTTTTTGTAACTCATAACCGGAAACGCTATAATTCTGTTTCTGTTCAGAACGAATCGATTGGGAAAAAATATCGATTCAAAGCCCTGGTCACAACCGAAGAGTTATTTTTGCTTTTGTACAGCCCATGCCTTTAGGCTGCACAGCAGAGCGACCGTTTGAAATAAGTTTTGACGCGTGCAACACATGCGTGCTATGTTTTTAAATGTATTTTCATAGTTCAAAGTTCAAGTATTGAGCAGCGGTACTCAATTTCTCAACAGACTCAATAGACAATAAGATCAACATAGCCGCCACAAGTGGGTTGCACAAGCACAGTATAGCGGCGGAGACAAAATGGGCGCCGTCATCGCCGCGCCGCAGAAGGCGTTGTGGCTCGACGCGTTCCTTTAGTTTTGCTCCGTAATCGAGGATGCAGGCTAGAGACGGGGGTGGACGTGCCGACCTCCCTGGATGTAACGCGCGGATGTGTCAAATCCGATCGCGGTTGCCGTGTTGTGTGCACACATTGGAAATGTAAAGACCCCGATGGGTGAGAGAGGTGTAGCCTGGCAAGCCAGAACCAATGAATCATCCACGCTTAGCACGCGACTAGACGGTCCGGTGAGTCTGGACCAGCCAAGGAGACAAATTAAATAGTCACCCAAATTTGGCCGGGCCTATCAGCGCCCCGTTAACGCCCCAGGCGTTGTTCGAATCAAACCTCCATGCCAGTTGTCACACCTACCATGCAGTGATTTGATTGACAGATTTTTTTTGGCACATTTTTCGAGCCTGCTTATTCCAGACCAAATGATCGTTCTAGTCGCGTGCAATGCATGCACGATTAATTTGTTCTGGCTTGCCAAGCCATGTGAGGCAGCAATGACGTCAGAAAGTCAGGAACGTTTCAATGCCGAGTAGGCAAAATTGACGGTTTGTGGCGTAGGGTAAACTGCCTGACTTTGATGCATCTCAATCCGCTAGTCATCTGCCAGAGACTAGCGACTAACAGCTCGTCTAGCTGGTAGACGTTGATCGGCAACTAGGCGATTTAGAATCGGCCTTAGATCAACCTTTTTTTTATAAACCTTGCGGTGACAGCTGTATATCGGTCGGTCGCTACAACAGATGAATTCCCTGCAGTCAAACAACAATACATTCTGCTTTTCCGTGCTTTTCTGCTTTCTGACTCGGACCCGGCAATTTCAATGTTATCGTTTGTTCATCCTAATTTATAGCAAGCATTTAGAGCCAGTCTTTCATCCATTGAATGTATGTTAAAGAATAATTTAAATACACATTCAATTTTCACTGAAAATTGAATTTCCACAGCACAATTATCTACAAATCAGCAAACGCTCTATGAGATGATGTGATTAGTGGTGACAACATGTTTTCCTATAGATTTATATTATTCTGTCTGTCTCCCTCTCTGTCTATGTCCCCCCTGTCTATCTCTCTGTCAATCACCGTCTGTCTGTCTCCCTCTCTGTCTATGTCCCCCCTGTCTATCTCTCTGTCAATCTCCGTCTGTCTGTCTCCCTCTCTGTCTGTCCCCCCTGTCTATCTCTCTGTCAATCTCCGTCCGTCTGTCTGTCTGTCTGTCTGTCTCCCCCTCTGTCTATGTCCCCCCTGTCTATCTCTCTGTCAATCTCCGTCTGTCTGTCTCCCTCTCTCTCTGTGTCCCCCCCCTCTCTCTCTCTTTCCGTCATTCTCTCTCTCTCTGTCTCTCTTCTCCCCTCTCTCTCTCCCCCTCTGTCATTCTCTCTCTCTCTGTCTGTCTTTCTCCCTCTCTGTCTGTGTCCCCCCTGTCTATCTCTCTGTCAATCTCCGTCTGTCTGTCTCCCTCTTGTGTCTGTGTCCCCCCTCTCTGTCTCTCTCTCTGTCAATCTCCGTCTGTCTGTCTCCCTCTCTGTCTGTGTCCCCCCTCTCTGTCTCTCTCTCTGTCAATCTATGTCTGTCTGTCTGTCTTTCTCCCTCCCTGTCTGTGTCCCCCCTGTCTATCTCTCTGTCAATCTCCATCTGTCTGTCTCCCTCTTGTGTCTGTGTCCCCCCTCTCTGTCTCTCTCTCTCTGTCAATGTCCGTCTGACTGTCTCCCTCTCTGTCTGTGTCTGTGTCAATCTCTCTCTGTGTCCCTCTCTGTCTCTGTCTGTCTCCCTCTCTGTTTCTCACTGTCTCCCTACCTCTCCCTCTGTCTTTGTCAATGACGCCGTCCCTTTCTTAATTCACCATCCATCCAGAGATATTGAAACCAGTGATGATATTCACCCCGGGAGTGCACAAGGCATCGACAATGCAATTACAATAATCTCTCACACATTATGACGCGCCTGCCACTTA
>OMKY01211807.1:0-10753 GCA_900302395.1 Bregmaceros cantori | reverse complement strand
CTTGAAGAAACTGATGAAGAAATAGATAATGCTTCTGGCACCAGTCGGCCGCATCAGCCGTTGTTGCTGCTGCACCCCCCACTCCACAGCACCAAGCACACGATTTAGGAGGCGCGAGAGGGGCAACAGAGAGCTGATGGTGAGTCGTTCAACTTGTATAATATAACGTTAGGCGATCTTGCACTTTATTGCCTTGTGTGTTGTTTGATAGCGTGTAATGCTGTCGGGCTCGTACGGATGCAAATCCATTTTTTTAATACTCTGCGTTCAGCCGCACAGCCGGCTCCCCGCGCTGTTTTATCCCGAGGGAGTAGTCTCGCGGTTCCCGAGAACCGCGAGACTACTGCCGGAGAAGAAAAAAAACTACCGCGCCTCGCTGTGCGCCTCGTCCAGCCTATGTGGATGTGATCTAATGTGGTTTGATGTTGCGTAAAAGTATACACGCTCACTCCCAACTCCCAAAACAGTTTGCACTTGCAAATGTGATGCATCTTGTGCGCGACTGGCCCGTGTAGGCAGTCGTCGCCACAATTGAATTGTATTGTATTTCAAACTTTGCGCATTGATTTTGTAGTAGTATTTTTATCATCATTGTGTTCATCATGTTCATCACAGGTGTGCACGGAGGAGGAGCGAGCTGCAGTGTGCTCCATGAAGGGAAAGTGTGGTGTGACGCAGTATTGCTGTTCTGCGTGCCAACTGGCATTGCACGCAGGGCATCGCTTCACAGACTATACCACACCAAGTTGGCAAATGTCACATAAAATCAGAATTTCTTTTGTCTCTATCAGCCCTCCATTTTTATACTGACTTTATATAGTTTTCTTGCTGCTTCTATGTAAGTGGTCATGTATTCTATTTTCAAATGGCACAAAGTTCCTGTTGTTGTCCAAGATTTCCAGCCTACTATTTTATAACCCATATAGGTTGAAAACAATGTTGAAATAAATATCGATGCTGGAATGTGTAATCTGTTGTACTGTTTATTTTCTATGGATATTTTTCCATCGTTTTCAATCGTTAGTGTGTAACACATCAGACTGTTCTGTGATAGGTTCATGGGGTCCCGACTCCTCTAATATATGAACAAATCTGCTGTTACTAACAATTACTATCAAAAGTTAGAATTGTAAGATGCGCTTTTGGTCCAAATTTTTCAAATTTTTCATCCTAATATTTTATAACCTCCCCATATACGTTGAAGGCAATGTTGGAATAGATAATAATGATATAATTTGCAATCTGTGTTGTACTGTTTATTTTCAAAGACATTTTTTTTTTCATTGTTCATGTTTTTGGTCAATTGAGTCGAATCGTTTGCATGTAGCACATCAATATATGTTCTGTGATATGTTCAAGAGGAACCCTTTACACCAATATATGAATAGATCCCCTGTTGCATTAGTAGCAAAAGTTATCCAGACAAGGTGTGTTTTTGGTCCAAAACTGTGTAAGAAATGACCCTTTTGCATCAGATTTGGGTTGGTTCCACCCCCTGCTGGTGGTTTTGTGAATATTCAAACATAATGTCAAAACACTTTGGGATGTTGGGAAGAATTTGGAACAAAAATTTGTGTTGTCTGATCAATATTTGGGTGTGAAGTCAAACACTTCACAAAAGTGCCAATATCTCGGAAACAAAGTTTCCAACACCCAAAATGGCACATTTAGCCTAAATTGGCCACATCATATTTCCAGAATGGGAAGTTCTAGACTCTCACCTTTTTTGGTGGATGTAATGTAGATTCTCATCTACAAAATGAGCCAAAGCATAACTTTGTACGCCTCATAGAAAATATTCTGTGAGCCTCGGAAAAAACATGAAATAAGCCATTTCACCTGGCAATACAGAGCATAAGTGGCATATCTCCCATGGCAATGAAAGAGTTAACTTTCTTCTCTGTCTGGTTTTTTAGTGGATGTAGCTTAGCCTGGCATGCCAGAACCAACTAATCGTCCACACATCACTCGCCGCGGGACGGTCCGGTGGGTCTGGATTAAGCAGCCCGACGAATCAGATTGTCGTCCACGTTCAGGCGATTCAATCAGCGCCCCGTTAAGGTGGGCTTTGTTCGACTCAATACGTGGGCCTCCACGCCACTTGTCACTGTGATTTGATAACTTCATTTGATTGACGCGCCTTTTCTCCAACGTGCTTATTCCAGACCAAATAATCGGCCTAAAGTCTAAACAATGCATGGACGATTCAGTTGTTCTGGCTCGCCAGGCTAGATTTGGCTACCAGAGAAAAGGGAAGGAAATCCCACTGAGTGCCGGTGCTTCAGCCACCTACAAACTTCTGCAAAATTTCATGCAACTTGTGTTTGTACATTTGTTAACGATGAAACCTGATCTCAATTTAATAAGTCATTTAATAATAAATACTTGCAGTTATTACATAGAGATAGCACAGCTAGATGCTAGGCTAACAGGTACTAATACATATGATGAATACTATTCTGTATTAAAATTGCAACACGGAATAAGTTAACATTGGAATTAGCAACACACACTTAAATAATGAGAAACGTGTAATGCACACAAAGGTTTTTTTTCTTCTATTTTTGGGGAGCAAGCACCGTTTTTCACTTTTTTTATTGAGAGATATTGTCCCATTAAATAGACAAGTTCAAAATTAAGTAAAAACACAGCGATGTAACGACACCGGAAGTCATATTCAGCTTAGAACTTTTACCAAACTCATGTATGGTCAACAAAAAGGATATACATAAAAAGTGATATTCAATCAAATATGAAATTTTAAATAATATAAAAACACTAATATGAAGAAAACGTTATAATATTCTGGTATAAACTAATGGTAATGGGTTTGTGTCATGGTACGTCACTTAATAGTTACACATTTGTTTGTTAAGGAGAACCAAAATGTTCAAATTGACAAGAGAATGTTATGTAATTGTTGTTTGTTGTAAATATTTGGGTGTTGTTGTTTTTTTTTTGTTTTTTTACAAAATAAATCGCCAACCGATTAGTTGACTAATCGTTTCAATAATTGCCAACTAATAGACTGTCCTATTATTTAGTAATAATTTACAACAAGTCAACGACCAGTGATCGATTACCCCACCGGAGAAGAACGTTCTTGTTGTTGTTGTTGTTGTTGTTGTTTTTGTTGGGTCCACGGTTTAGGCACCGTTCCATTGTATGGCAAAGTACAACCATTACATTACTAATATAGTAACATGTTATATATACCAGTATATAGTACCAGGTATATTACCAGTTACATTATGTACAAGCGCACGAGTGACACTGTTGGACAAATGTCAAAATTGTCATGGAAAAATATGCTGTTATGATACATTAAAATGAGTTCAATTATCAATTACTAAATATATCTTAATTAGTATTATAAATATACGAACCTTAAATCGATGTTCGCTCCGTGTCAACATTATCGACTTGTTATTCGGACGCCGATGTGTCGCTCGCGAACGATTCAGACAAAAAGACCGTGTTTTGGGGCAAGTTGAGTCTAGTGGATAGAGAGCAGAGTGGCCATAGTTACTAGGCTAGACTACTGGCTAAAAGTAAGTTGGATTGCTTTATGTTACTTTTAATTATATTCAATCAAACCATCTTGAAAATAAGAAACAACAACTAGCTTTATCAGTACAGTAGACACTTTATAGATGATTTTGGCGCGTAGTTCCGGTAAAAAATTCTACCCTGAATATGACTTCCGGTGCCATTAGGTCGCTGGGTTCTCACTTCGTTTTTGAACTTGTCTATTTAGTTGTTGGGACAGCACACACCTATTGCGTTATTTTAAAATGATGGTGATAACTTGCGCTGTGCTATTCCACACCCAAATGTTCTAGTACGGATCTGCGCCCCATAAACGCATTATTCAATAATCTGATCTTGACTTTTACGACAGTGAGAGCAGAAAGAACTAGAAGCACTCGGAGAGTGTAAACTGTAAACCTGCGCCCAAATCGCAGATTGTAAGCTCATAACAGTTGTCAAACTGTGACGTTACGTATAGGCTACAGAAATGCACCAAAACTGAATCACTTGTTCCGTTTGTCATTTCCAACAACCGTACAAAAGCTCATCCAGATCCGAGCCTAACTTTTTCAGTTATCCTGGTGACAGACAAAACAACCAACTCAAACGAAAACATAACCTGCTCGGCGCAGGCAATAACTTTTAAAAAATGAAGCCTCACAAGACATAATCTATAGTAACCACCTCCCAATAGTATTGTGCTCTGATCACAGGCACAAGACTATGAATCAGGATATGGGGGCGCTGATGGTTTTCTCCGCCGTTCTGACAACCCTGCAGACCCGAACAAGGCTATGGATAATGGATAATGGCCGTGTAGAAGGTTATAGAGCTGTAATTAACGATTATTTTGGCGATTAATCAGCCATCTTTTCTGACGATTAATCGATTAAACGGTTGATTTTCCTTTGAAATCAGAACATTTGTATTTTCGGAATATAGGTATTTTTTGCGCCCCATTTGGAGATTTATTCAGGATTGACTGGAAAAAGGGTGAAGAAGGGGGAGGAGAGATGTCGGGGAGGGGAAGCTAACCCACAATTCTGCGTGCCACACTTATGGCACTTGTGTGCTTTGCAGTCTACTCACTCTTAACAGACAGGGCTACTGCAGTGCAAACTTTGAACAACATATTAAACACATTTAAGCAGAGGAGTGACCAAACAAGGAAATTATTAATCAATGTCGATTAATCGATTATCAAATTAGTTGCCGATTAATTCATTCATCGATTATCATCGATTAATCGATTAATCAGTTGATTAGTCAGTCTCTTCCGAGGCTTCTCACGTACCGGGCCTATGTGAGGTGACCACTTCATGCTCCTCAAGATGGTGGAGCCGAGGAACTTTCAGTGGTGGTGACAATGTCACCGAGATGGACAGCAACGCTTCACATTTACTCCCTTACAATTTTTGTGTGTACATTTTTTTTTACTTTTGGAGTACATTTTTCACAAGTTACTTTCTAATTTTGCACAAGTACATTTAAGGTGGAAAAAAATACTTTTTACTGATATGTGAGCAATTCGCTAATTGTTACATTAACTTGGCCTTTAGCGACACCCGTTGGGAACTGTTGACACATATGTTTGCGTCATATCTTTCTCTCCCTCTCAGGCTCTCTCTCTCTGTCTTTCTCTCTCTCGGACGCTCTCTCTCTCTTGGTCTCTCTCGCTCTCTGTCTCTCTTCGATCTCAATCTCTCTTTATCTTTTGAAAGGAGAATTTGTCCTAATTTATTTCATTTTTTTTTTACTGAAAGTTGCTCAGTACTTTCGCAAAGTAACTTTTTAGTGGACTACTTTTTAACTTTTACTTGAGTAACTATTTGGATGACTACTTTTTACTTTTACTTGAGTAATATTTTGCTGAGGTTACAATACTTTTACTTAAGTAATTTTTATGGCTACTCTGCCCATATCTGGTCTGGTCACTGTGTGTTGTGTGTTGTGCAGCAACCCAGAGTAGCGGGCAGAGGGAAGATTGATGCTGATGCATGCATGAACATATGTAACGAGGGTGAAATGTAAGCGAGTATATACACACAGTGATCGCTTCGACATAGCATAGCATTCGTCATAGCGCACAGACTCTTAAGTCAGGGTGTTCTCTTTCCCCTAGCATTTGTTACTGAAATGTAACCAATGATGTCACACCTCATCCTGGGTGGCCTCAACCAAGTGGTGCACGGCTTTGCTCCGAATTAAAATTTGCATTTCTTTCCATCGTTGGGATATAGTGCAGTTTCGTAGTTACGGTTTTTGTTTTGTTCATGAGGAGCTGGGTAGCTACAAATGGATATTTTTAACTGCACTCTATTAGTAAAACAGACATAAAACCGCTCATGTCTCATTTGTGTTTTCCCACAACAACGCAAGGCACCTTCCATTTAATGTCTATATGACAAGGCGTTTTTGTTTTTTCTTTAAGAAACACGTTGTTTGTATCCACTAACAAGATGATGTTTACAGTGAAGCTGCAGCCTCAATGTGCGTGTGCCCATCAGGCGTCAAAATGCAACACTTTCGCTTTCAATACAGTGAGTGGACGAAGACGAGACATTACAGCTTTTACATTTAAAGTAGAGTAAACACACAAAAAAACACAGGGCCTTTCCCATGCAGTTTCTTCACCCCCTTGTTGTGTTCCCGCCGCGGTTTATCAACTATTGTGGAACTATGACTTTGTTGGGTGTAAATTGTGAGAATTACATCCGGAACACTGCTATGTTACTAATATATATTATATTGCTTATAGTGATCACGTTTGTCCAGAGCCAATTTGAACACTATAAGCGGTTGATTACTAAAACCGAAGTTGCATTATTTTTCTTATGGAGAATAATGTTTTTTCAATAAGAAAAATGAACTCTGATGTTTATTTGTGATGTACGTCACAGTGATGTAATACGACCTCCTCCGTATTACAGGATGACGGCGTGAGTCCCCCCCTGGTTTGGAGTGGGGAAGAGGGGTAGAGGTGGGGTAGAGTTATTCACGAAACGAGTCCACGACCCACCACCCGGGGTCCGAGCCGAAGCCTGGCCCGCGACCGAGGAGCGAAGGGGCGAGGGGGACAGGCGCAGGTTCGCCGCCCACCCGTGCAGCGATTGCCAGGCCATTGCCGCGGCTGGGCACCGGAGAACGGAGAACGCACTGAATTCATGAATTGGCCAAAAATGGACATTATAAGTGCATTTCTTGATTACTATAACCAAATTACTTCAACAGCATTTCTATGGAAGTGATTCCGTCCCAAGCCTTTTGAGCTATATAAGCGGTTGATCACTATATCCGTGACCACTGCAAGCAGACTCCACTGTACTGTATAAATTATTATTAATGTGTTTTTTCCCCCATTCAGTGATGAACAGGAACAGGTGTGGCCTCCCCTTGCCTGCATGCACTCCAGCCGACTTGCGTCCAGCAACCAATTGGCGCGCGACCAACGTATACACACACACACACACATAAATGCACACAAACACACACACTGAGCGCAAGCAAGAGAGGGAGAGAGCGCTTCTACATCAGACGTGACTGTTGGCTTCAGTCGCGCTGATGAGGCTCTGTCTGACAGGTGCGTCGTTACTAAATTCATGTCTTTGATGTTGGGATTTGCCAGTGGGTGCTCATCAAACCCGGTGCCCGGGCTCCGGAGCACCCATGAAGTCGGCGTCTATGTGTCTGAGGGTAGTTCCAGTAGGTCGAGGCCTCACCACTGTTGACCTGGAAATGGTAGATGGGGAACCCCACTGTCCCATGACAGCCGGTGTCTCCCGATACACTACATGCATACATTAGCAGAGATGCGACCAAGTCCCTCGTTCAAGTCTCAAGTCTGTAATTTTAGCTCCTGATTCTGGTTTTAATAAAGTAGCAAAAAAAAGCAAACAATGCTATTATAAAAGCAAAACTTGCTTGTCCTATAAACCAGATTATGGAGATAAAATTACAGCATGTTAATGATGACTTGACTTGGCGTTAACGTGTAACTTGACTTGACTTGGCCAAGAAGACTTGAGACTTGAACGAGGGAATCTGATACATAGCTTTTAACTCACCTTCTTCTATCTAATAGGATTCATACGTAGGGTGGATTGCCCTAATGTGGGCTCTTTTTTGCAGCTTCCTAATGTGGAACAGTTGGATAAGGTGGGACAGTGAAATGTAGTGTCTAACAGTTGAACTTAATGTTAGACACTTAATGTTAGATGTTACCATAGTTTGCTTTTACCATAGTTTCACTGACATTCATTAATTTAGGGAGGAGCCGGAGCCATTGGAGCTTAGGTGTCCCACATTAGGCAGGCAATCCACCCTACCCGTATGGTGCAATTTGAAGGACCAAAATACGGAATGTGTCACGATGGACTCTTGGTTCACTCCTCTGACGCCATATTGACGACGTAGCGGAAGGGGCGGAGCCACACTAGCAAAAGTTTTAAAATAAATACTTGACGCTTGACACACTAAACACCGGGGCTTTGAACCGATATTCTTTCCCAATCGGCTCGTTCCGAACAGAAACACAATTATAATGTTTCTGGTTATGAGCTCCACCAATAAACGTTTCTGAACAGTTTTGAACAAAAAATATTGCTCCCAAAACGGTTAATTTTGTTCCTGTTAGCTTGGTACAAGTTGTGCCAGGCGGTGTTTCAATTTAAGTCGCCGCTCGTTGTGGGCGTGGCTGGGAAGGGAAGGCACACGGCGGCAGAGACTGGCAGAGCAGCGGACACCGGACAGCTGCGTCATGCGGGGCACTCGCCGGCGCGGTGGGGCAGGGGGCTGGGAAGGGAAGGCGCACGGCAGTGTTTCAACAAAAACTTTGAGGAACAAAATAAAACCACTATTAACCAGGTACCCTTATTTTCAAATAAGGGTACCTGTTTCAGAACATTAAAAATATTAATGTTTCAGATTTTGTTTCTGTTCAAAAAGTTCCCGGTTTTTATTTTCATGACTTGAACCAATTCAAGGCCCTGCTAAACAGCCTCCGTGCCGCCTACGTAGCGGAAAGAGAAAGAGCGCACACACACATCATATCCGTTGATGAGTTGTAGTTCTGTTTGTAGTCTGTCCTTCTGGCGGCTAGCAAAGTTGGAAGGGTAACTTGCCGAAGCTCTGCAGCGCCATTTCCATGAAGTGCAAAATAGAGATTTTCAATTTGAGACACTTCTAACAACGACACAGTGCACTAAAAAGCAGGGCTTTGAACCGCTATTTTTGCCAAATCGGTTCGTTCTGAACAGAAAGAAGAATTATACGTTCCCGTTATGAGTTCCACCATGAACAAAAAAAATATTGTTCCTGGAACAGTTAATTCCATTCCTGTCAGATGTTTAATGCTATATAATATATGTCAGGGCGAATCCACAACGACTCGCTACAGAGACCCACTGCTGGTAAAGCATTCTACAGCCGAGGTCTCGTGGCATGTCGAGGTAAAAACCCACAATCTCTCGGTGGAGAGAGTCCCGCGATGATTCATACTTCACTGCTGCATCATAGATTTTATAAATACTTGTTTTATTGTTTAAGTTATCCCAAAGTGCAAAAAAATAAGGACGAATTCTCTTTTTAAAATGAAGATAGAGAGAGAGAGAGAGAAAGAGAGGGAGAGAGAGAGAGTGAGGGACAGAGCACCTGAGAGAGAGACCGAGAGAGGCAGAGGACACCCGACAGAGTGAGAAAGAGAGAGAGAAGAGAGAAAAGAGAGAGCGAGAGAAAAGAGAGAGCGAGAGCGCCTGAGGGGTAGAGATAGAGCAGCCGAGAGAGAGAGAGAGAGAGAGAGAGAGAGAGAGAGAGAGAGAGTGGGAGAGAGAGAGAGAGAGTTCCCAATGGGTGTCACTAAAGTTAATGTAACAAGTACTTTTTACTGACATCTCAGTAAAAAGTATTTTTTTTACCTCAAATGTACTCAAGTAAAAGTACAAAGTAGCTTGAGAAAAATGTACTCCAAAAGTAAAAAAAAAAAGGTACACAAAGAATTGTAACAGAGTAAATGTAATGCGTTACTTCCCATCTCTGGTTACTAGACAAGACTGGTAAATGCCATTATTAAATGATGTACATATCTTCAATTATAAAATAACAGGAAATGTCTTAATATTTAGCAGGTGACTCTACTGTCAAATCACTGATGATTTTATCATTTGATGTAATAATTTGATTCTCATTTTTATTAATTTTACGTATTTTTTAATTGCCTGAAATGTGTCGTACGTTAAGTGTGGAATGTGCAACAGTATGGAGATCCGATTTGCCTGCTTATTTAATGTATGCCGACTACCAGACAGTACTTGTAAAATATGTCTATTTATGCGGAATGGTTGAATCACTAACACGCCAGCGGTTTGTACATCATTGGACGAAACCTCTGGACTGGAACTCCTCTGTCTAAGCGGAGTGTTGGAGTCTCTTGAGTGGCACCTCCGTGAACCAATCAAATGAGAGAACGTCTTTTTAAATTGTATTACTAAATCATTGTCGGTTCCTGAAATTGTGTTTTTAATGATTTTGATAATGAAATGTATCTATAAAAACTACTTCCGTAAAAAAAAAACTCTCATCACCGGCCAAGTTACTGGCTGATTATTTGTATTAATGCTTTTAATTCCCCTTAATTTTGTTACATTACATTTTTATGTTGTCTATGCTCGGTTTTTAATCTTTATTCTTATTCTTGACTCTTTTTTCATCAACAAAAAGCTATTCTTGTTACGTACATTTTGTTCAATAAAAAAAAAAGATAGTCCAATCGTATCACGGGTGCTTCTTGACTGGCACCTTCGTCAGCCAATGAAATGACAGAGCTGTGGATCGTTCTCGGCCGGCTTCCTTCTTCCTGTCCGCTGCCGTCCAACGATGCGGCACCAGATTTTTGTTTAAAACTCGCAGTGCGGTGAGTTTCATTTAAATGCCTTCTTTTGCTCCCGTCTAATTAATCGTTGGTGTATCCGTCCGAGTCGTGATCGGTTATGAATTTACGTTTTAACCCCGAGATCGACTTCAGGGGCGGGGTAGGGTATAGGGGTTGCCATGGAAACGGAACGCGTATACAAACCATCCCGTATGTGTGTATGGCTGTGGCTGGGGTCTGACCGGCGAGATCTACACTTTTTAGATTTGAAATTTCATAATTTCCTTACTTTGAACTTGTCTTTGTAGTGTGGTCTCTGATGAGGGTTCTCTGTTTGTGTTGAACAGGGAGAATGGC
>OMKY01211806.1:0-10166 GCA_900302395.1 Bregmaceros cantori | reverse complement strand
AATCTGTCTGTGATTATTTGCGTTTGCTGTCCTACAAATGGAGGTGGATCGGTGTCTGTTGAGACAGTCTCCACACATTGCTAATGCCAGCATTCATCTTTTTTTCCTCGGGTCATTAAGGCAGTAAAGTACTCCCAATGAAAAATTAAATGACTCAGAACGGACACAGGGAGAGGGATGAGACAGAAGAGAGGGAGGGCGAGGGCAAGGGAGAGATATGCAGAGAGAGAGAGAGACAGAGAGAGAGAGAGAGATGGGGAGAGAGAGAGAGAGAGATGCGGAGAGAGAGAGAGAGAAAGACAGAGAGAGAGAGAGAGAGAGAGAGACAGAGAGAGAGAGAGAGAGAGAGAGAGAGAGAGAGAGAGAGAGAGAGAGAGAAAAACATCAAGAAACCCATCTTAGATCACTTGACTAAGCTAAGCTGACCTATCAAGAATTTGTCATGAATAAATGTGTTATGAATTAGGTGTAACTATGTTTATATTTTTTGCTGACATATTTACCATTTGAAGTAATTAATGATAAGTCATAGGAATCCAAAGAAAAAAACAGGCTGCAGTGTATAAGTTGAAAAAATTGAGGGGAAAAAAAAATTAAAAGAAGTGTGGGATGTCTGCGCTGCATCACCACCAGAGAGGATTGTGGGATTTAAACTCGTCAGCGGCTTAGTGGCCAGCGCTAGGATACCTCCCTTACCCCCCTCCCCCCCACAGCAGGCTTCACCACAACCACCACCAACAAGCCTAATGGAATGGAAGAGCACAACACCTTCCGCAGCACAGGCATGTGAACAGATAGACCAAACTGAGGTGCACTGTGTGTGCAGACACGCATACAAGTTATACAAAAATATGCTGCAAGTACCAATTATTTTGATCATTTTGATACATTTTTACCGATTAATCAAATCAAAGTATTCAATGAATCCATTAATCGGATTGTTCCTTGGGCTAATACCCAAAAATGTCATTAAAATTCATCAATTTGTCTTCCATTTTTACATTTTTATTGACTTTTTATTTATTTTATTTTATTGTATTTATTTATTTTATTTATTTTATTTTATTTATTTATTTTATTGTAGCTGGAAAGGGGGGTGCAGGGAAAGCAGACCTTCAAACACAAGTGAGGGGGAGGGAACTCATGACGCTGTGTGCGCTGTGAGTTCAAGCCACAGGCACAAGACTCTATGCTGGAAGCAGCGGTCTAACTGACTGCGCCACAGAGCTGGCACCCGTCCATAACGAAGAGGTGGGAGGAGACATGCGTCAAACCTATCGGTGAGGGGAGGCAAACTCATGACACTGTATGTGCTTTTTAGTGCACTCTTAGCAGACTGAGCCACTGTTTGTATCGGTCCATAACCTTTTTGAGTAATTTCTTGAGTAAATTTCTTGACAGAAAACAACAAAAAACAACAGACAAACAAACAAACACAACCAAAAACATAGGTTCCTTGCAGGAGGACATGCACACTCGCACACACACACACACACACACACACAAACACACACATAAAGCTACTGAACAAGTATGATGTGTGCATGTAAACTTTGTCACAGGCACACTAGAATTGCACCAGAGTCAAGCATCCATCCCCATTAACGTCCCACCTCCCAAAAAAGAAAATACACAAAATTGCACACACACACACACACATACACTCACACACACACACACACACACACATTCATTAAAACTGCAAACACAACCACACAAATCCACTACACTAGTGGATGTGCACATTCCTGCAACACATACAAGGCGAGCATGAAAAGCATTGCACAACGCACAAACACGAAAATGCACAATACAAAAACACACACACACAACACGCACAGAAACACCCCTGCAACCCACACAGACACACACAAACAATAAAGCTACAAGGGTGCATGGTTGTGCACCACTCGCCCACCCTCACATGCACGCGCACATTGACATCCACTCAAACACGCACACGGTGCCCTGGATGCGTACCCAGCCAAGTGTTAAATCAAGCTTAATTTCAGCAAGGGGGGAGTTGGGAAAGGGAGGCAGGGGGAGAGGGAGGGGGGAGGCGGTAGTGACACGAGGTCAACAAAGCCAACATTGACACACTGACAGCTTGTCGCAAATGAAGATGGATCCACTGTAGTGATGTCAACAGTTAATCGATCAAATTAGAAAACAGAAGAGAGAAATAAAACAAAGGACAGGAAAATGTACAGAGCTCTGTCGTTGCACTGCAGTCATTGGCCACGGGCCTGATTTGAAAGCAATTTTAAACTAGGACTATGCAGTCGTCCCGACAGCTAAAAGAATGTTCCCGATATACACACATTTAAAATATATATTACATTGTTTAATATATATTTTAAAAAATATATTTTATATTTTATATTTTATAGTTTAATATATTCTAATTAAAATTGCATTTATTATATGTTTATTATTATTACTATTTCACAACTATTGTGTATTATTGTTAAAGCAAAACATTTTTTGAGCAAATCCATCCACCCAGTCAGAAGTTATGAACAAAAATTTGCCCATCTTGAATTCAGCCATCTTGAAAGTGTCGGCCTCCAAAACGTGTTCATGAACCCTAGAGCATCAACACACCGAATCTGGGAAAATTCCATCCATCCGTTCAAAAAGTGATCTGCCGCAGCGCTGGTGCACACAGAACGATTACATCCCCTACGCTCCACGTATCAGCGATATAATAACCTGGTATCTAACATGACCAGGTGCAGTTTGTGCACGTGTTGCATGGAAAATATGAAATGCCCGTTTCATGGGGCCTTGGGGTAAAACAGAATTACTTCACACATACACACATGGTCCTGCGTGTCAGATGTTTGTGGTCGATTCCTCTTGCCCACACACACACACACACACACACACAGCATCAGTATCTATCAACCTAAAGCTAGTGGATTTCTCATCACTCATCATCAGTAACACTTGAATGTCAGAGTTCCAACAACATGGAAACAAAGGAAATGTACAAAGCAAACCAGTATGAATAAAAAGATCTCCTGGTGTGAATGAATGAACCCAATGAACCCAAACGTCACAAGGCCATTCCTTATGACGTGCAATATGTATTCATGAATGAACACATATCATAGAGCTGCAACTGACTAATCGTTGATGATTGATTATTGAATTAATCGCCAACTAGTTTGATAAAATGTGTCCTTGTTTGTTGTCAATCTTCCACTCAAATATGTTGAATATATGCTATTCCCAATGCTTGTCTCCATTACCAGCATTAGAGCCCTTTCCATTCTCTTGGATACTGAACACTGTTAAACCCCATACCAACACAGCCAATACAATAAAGATATTAAGTAAGCTTGGGTGAAAAAAAAGATATATTTTATAAGTTAGCACAGAAGAGTAGGCTCTTCCATGCTAATAGTAAAATGCAAATGTAGTGTGCAATCTGCAATAAATGGAGATAGTGAAACATCAAAAAGTTTGTAATATTGATAAGTGATAACATTTCACGTTAATCATTTTTCTGATTTCAAAGGCAAAATGAGCAGATTAATGGATTAATCCGTCAGTAAAATGGCTGTAAAATCAGTTATCAAAAGCATTTAGTTAGTGTAAAAAAAAAGTTTAAAAGTTAGTTGCAGCTCTACAAATATGCAATCATCTTCTCTTTGCCCTTCTTGCTGAAATTTAAAAAAAAAGAAAATCCAACTGAACTATAAACCTTCTCAACAAAACCGCGGCTATGCCCGGCACGGGTCGCTAATTGGCATCCGGTGGCGTGACCTACCTTTGAAGGGCAAGAAGATCCGGGGCGCGGACAGCGGCTCATTAGTGGACAGTAGGCTTCCTGAAGAGATGGCGGCCAAGAGGGCCAGCAGCAGCAGCCCGCACGTCGCCTCGCCCCGCATGACAACACCGGAGGTCACCATAGAGTCCAGTGACTGGCTGTGTGGGGAGCAGACGGTAATGCGAGTTAACAGAAACACTTTTCTGATTTTCTGATGACAAACGTATAGTTATTATATATGTGCGGATGGCATATTTTTCATCTGCAACCCCTGCAAAAAAATCTATCTACGCCCAATCCAGTTGCACATATGTTTTTTCGCTTTCGCTTTTTCGGACATGTCATCCGCCCAATCTGTGGTTTATGTGTGTGAGTACATCCTCGCAGGCAATGTATCGACTTCACTTCACTATGACTTATTGGTGTCATTTTCCTTTAAGCAGAGTTTCAAGAACCAAAGCTTCCGTGAACCGCTATGGCTGCACGGGCCCATACTTTCTAAAAATTCACCAAGCATCAAGAAATTCACAAGCATCTGCATACTCAGTATCAAAAGTACACCATCATTCATAATCACAGATAGTAATACTAATACATCTAATTCACATAGAGAGATAGCAGAATTTAAATAGACAGCCAAAAGAATGTATACCAACTAATAGAAAATACAGCATTCAGGTAAAAGCAACGTAATAGAGCTGAAACCGATTAATCGATGATAATAAATTGATCATTGAAATTAATCGGCAACTAATTTGATAATCAACTAGAAGCATTCACAGATTGCAAACATGCACCGTAGTGGTACCAAAAAAATAGTACCTTTAGTGCTAGCAGTATGTGTGGCAAGCCATTATCAATGCAAGTGCTCATAGAGTAGTAGCCTAGTGAGCCAGAATCAACGCATCGCCCACGCATCACACATAGGTAGACGTTGCATAGCATAACGTCTAGTGATGTGAAACGCGTGGACAATGCGTTGATTCTGGCTCACCAGGCTAGTAGAGCGCCCTAGCATGATTGCAAATGACGCAGCCGGCGAGTGGCCACCCCTAACGTTGTGACGCCATACATACTGGTGGCGCTTTTGCAACATGCTCGTTTGTAATAATTGTTGCTCGGCGCAGGTGCGGGAGACGCGACCCATGCGCGACGTCTCTACGGAGAACGGGGATCGTTGACCCGTTAATAATAATGAAGTATGACTATTATGTTACTTGTAGGCTACAGAAATGCACCAAAATCACTTCTTTCTTTTGTCATTTCCAACAACTCTGCAAAATTTCATCCAGATCCGTGCTCAACTTTTTCAGTTATCCAGAGAACAAACCAACGCGACAAAAAGCATAACCTGTTCCACGGCTCCGCCCCAGATCAGGTAATTAATAAACATGAAACATGACACATACAAGAAAGCTGCGTTCACATGCTGGCTTGTCTTGATAAAGACTATTCTTCACAAAACTCAATAAAGCCGCCCTGCACATTGTCCAGGTCATTACGCACTCCTGTTTGGTTTCACAACAAACTGTTCTGCCTGTGTTGTTCTTGTGCTGCCCAAAATCAAATTAAAAAGCTTCATTGCTGTGACCGGCAAAGTGGGTTGTTGTGGTTAGTGTCTGGAGATGGTTGGAAAGGGTTATGGGTTATTGCGATCACAAATACCTTTAACTCGGTAAAAGGAAGGGGCTGTATTCAAGGGCATTGAATTCCGAGGATAAAATATACTAGAAAAAAAACGTACTCTCATGGGGAATTACACATACAGATTACACATAGTCCTATGTGTTAGATGTTTGCGTCCGGTTCCTCTTGACCACAAACACAGTTGATGTCTTTTAGACATAGTATTCTTGACTTCATTAAATTCAGAAATAAGTAAAAATACATTCTGCAATGTATCACCATCATAGTAACAAAAATGAGCCTCCAACAACGTGTTAGTGAATTTCTCATCACTCATCACCAGTAATACTTCTACGTCAAAATACAAAGAAAACCAGTATAAATAAAAAGACCTCCTATAAGATTAGATAAGGAAGATAAGAAAATCATAGGGCTGGCCCTGTGGCGCAACAGGTTAAATACCGTTGCTCCAACCCAGCACCATGCATAGTCTTGTTGCTGTGACTTAGACCACAGCACGCACAGTGCCGTGAGATAGCTTCCCCTCACGGTCACAGGCAAAACTGTCAACGTATTTAAAATCATTAAACTTGTTATTTAAAAAGAACGTATAAGTTTAATGAAAAGAGAGTTTATACATTGTCCTTTCCGGATACCTCCTTGTTTCGTTTTTCATTTCTTTGCCTGTTGCAGAATTTGCACATGACTCGTTTATATCCGAAATAAATCAAACGACTGCCATCATCCATAACCATCTGCCCTTTGGCCCTCACCATGGCTCTCCACAAGAGCCATAACACAAACACATCACACGACGAACAACCTTGTTAGCGGTTGGTGTGGAACAGACACAGCACCAGCGAAGGCCAAGCCAAGAGTGGAAACAGAGTGTTGGAAGCATAAGTGGTGAAAACAGGCGGCTTTCAGTTCGCCGCGCCACATGCTGGGCCGCCCTGCATTCTACCAGGGGAGGCAGGCCAATGTTTTCCATGTCATCCGTCAATACATTTACACTCGCTGACACACCACCGCGCTGCCTGACCACGGTGACAAAGGAACGCTGGGCAGTTAGCACGGATGATGCACGTTGCACACCATTCCTAAAGAACATCTGGGGACAAGTCAGGTGACCTCCGTGATGGGTGTATAACTCATTCAGATCCAACCAATTTTGAATGATTTTTATTGGAGGGCCACCATGCACCCACATCGTTCTAAGAAAATGACAAGTCACGGCATAAGGGGGAAGAGGTACAACCTGGGCCGATGAACCTCCCAAATTCTAAGTGAATGAAACTATTGGTGTGGGAGAGATTTTGTAGTTAATTCCCCTATCAGTCAAATCTCGCGGGAGTTCCGACGGCAGCTGTCGCGAGATGTCTATGTACCTGGAAGCGCGCGCTTTGCCCTCCGCCAGTCTCCAGTTCGTCTTCCGTCTACCATGTTGTGTAACCGAGTAGCTACGTTGATTTATTCCGTGCCTCTAAACCAACCCGTGGACGAAGGACGACTCCCTGACGACAGATCGTCATCTACAGCGAAGCAGCAAGTATTTCTAGTTTAGCGATAGTTTAGTTAGCGTAGCGTAGCATAGGGACTTAGCTAGTATAGCGATTAGCGTGGGTGGGATTTAGTGTTCACTTTTCATTATCCATCATCGGTGGGATCTTCACGCGATCTCCACCGATATCTCCGGATTACCGGGGAAGAACCCGGGTGCTCCGGACACGGCGCATCCATCACCTGTTCCCGCCTTCACCCCCCAAATCAACGGCTTGTGAGGTGAGCGCGCACACGCGTATAACCTGCCGAACGCATCGCGTGTTTAATCGCCTCCCGCGCCATCCTGAGAGTTATTATTCGCTCCTCACAACACTATCTAATGAATAAGAGTCAATAAGAGAGTCAATAAGAGAGTCACAGCATACCAACAACTAACCACACAAGCCACAGACAAAAAAGGGACGGGTAGAGTTGGCCGATTTGGGGTCCGCGTTGGCCGACTGGTTATGGACACCGCACCTAACGTGACCCCATTCATGTTAGTGGCGCTGTGGAAAACCGCAGCGCCCGCAGTGTCGCGAGTTCGACTACGCTCGTCGACTTGTCTGCAATGTCAACCCCGATCACTGCAACCTAGTTTCCGACTAATCCTATCCAATAAAGAGGGAAAAACCGACACGTAAAAAAATAACGTTAAAAAAAAAAAGAGTTGGCCGATTTTTCCATTCTCTTTTCACTGACAACTGCCAATGTATTCGCACAATTAAACAAACTCATGCACCTGCCGCGCAGGGCCGCATCAACGTGCCCGAAGCCAACAGTGCACTCTCACACACACACACACACCACACAATCAGACTCACACACAATTTGTGTTACATATTTTGAGTGTCATATATTTCCTTGCTTTTTCTCATTTGCGTAAAAGGTGGTGTATCCTTTTATCTCATCCTTCACGGGAGCATGCCTCGCCAGTCATCACAGAGTGCTATTTAGCGAACACTGAACTTGCTCGAACAACATTCTCTGCGCAAGCTCCTCAAATATTGCTGGCCACAGCAAACACACAGATATCTCTGTGACATCTTGTGCACAGAAATCTAATATAATGTCCATTGCTAATTGGATCACTAGTATCCTGTGATTGGATTACATGGGGTTGATTGTTTTTTTTTCCCATTTTATTGATAGGGATATTGCGCAAGTGGGATGATAGAGATCGGGGAAGACTTAGCAGAAATGGCGGCGAGGAGAGGAGAACTTGTGAAGCTGTCTGTGTCTGTGAACTAAGCCACACGTACTATACATGCTCCGTATGTGGGAGTCTTATAGCAAACCTCTTATGTTCACAGTTCAAAGGTTACTTTTACTTTGTCACAAGGACAAGGCCCGGCGGCATAAATAAAATACAATACAACAACAAGAAGACTGAAGACTGGTGGATTAAAAATCGTATCATCCATGATCTGGCAATTAGGCAGAGCGCTGGAATGCACACATATGCCTCAATGGTGCGGTCAGCTGTGGTTTCGATTCTTCCCATCACCATGTTACCTGCATGTCTGCCCCTCACATTCGCTCGTTTCCAATACATTTTTAAAGATGCTACATTGTTGATAACGTATCTTGTCATGCAGATTAAAAGTCTAATAAAGAAAAAAACTCTAAAAAAATAAAGTTAAAAAATATATAATGATTAATCAATCAATTTTGACATTGCTACTTCATACTGTTGAGCAGCTTAGTTGATACAGGCACAAAGGAATGTTTATATAAATTATGCCTGCACAAAGGAAGCTTGTATCTCTTCTCAGAGTTCAGGAGTGTGTATTTACTGTACAGCACATGGGAACTATTTGTTAAAAGGGACATCTCAAGATCTGGAAAAACATAAAGACTGCTTTCTTGTGTAACTGGTGTTTGAAAATGCATGATTTGGCTGAAAATAGATTCTTCCGGGAACACTTGAATACAAGCTTTTAAATGTCAGTGCTGTAGAAGTGTATTAAATGTGGTCAATGCCTGTTCGTTTTTGTGGAGTTAGTAGGTAGGTCGGGAGAGATCGGGGAAGACATTGTAGAAATGTCAGTGAGGGGAGGAGAACTCACGACACTGCCCGTGTCTGTCAACCAATTCATACCCTATGTGGTACGAAAAGGTAGAAGAAGAGTCGGTCGCCGTTTAACAACAAAAGAAGAAGAAGATGCTTATATTGTGTTTTGGGGATATCATTATAGCAGTTGCCACCAACTGCATACCTCTAGTTGAAATATATATTCAATCAAACCTCACAATGTTAATTTTCAAGACATCTGGGATTCTGGCCCCTGTCTGAGTGTCATGTGTGAAAGCATGAAATGCCAAAATATTTCAATGATGATTAGTGTTATGACTATGCACTACAAAGTATATATACGCAGAGAGTTGTGAGTCTCTTCCCCTCACAGACAGCTTTGCCGCATTACTTCTCGTCTTTCTTCCCCCCCATTCAAATAAATCCTGAATAAAGCTGAAAATAGTCTGTAGTCGGTAAGACAGCTGCAACCAGCACACGTTTGGTGCCTGTGACTTAAGTTCACAGGCACACAGACAGCGGAGTCCTCCACCCCTCGCTGACCTTTCTGCAATGTCTTCCCCCGATCCTGTCTCACTTTCAAAAAAGGTGCGTAGGCCGAAAAAATAACTAAGATAACGTAAAGGTAGTTTGAGAGATATATTGAAATGTGTTAGAAAAACCTCAAGAGTAAAAACCAGCTAATGGCGTTATATTTATACAGTGTTATATAATTGTGTTGTATTTAGTATATAACTAGCATTTAGTATATAGTTAGTATACAGCAAAATTAGTGATGCACGATATTAAAAATTTCAACCGATAACCGATAATTTCCTGCTTCTCAGGGCCAATACCGATACCGATACCGATATGTTAAAATTTAATTTAATTTTCTTATTAACACAACATTAACATAATATATTGATATAATCTACTTTGTGCAGGATAGACAACTGATGAGTTTGCTGATTTGACCTATCTATAACAAAAAACAACAACTTTGTGACATTGCAAATGTTTATTTCTTTTCATTTCACCAAAAAAATAAGGTAATCTGCTATAAAACGTTGCCGATTAATTCAATTAATCGGCAACGAATGTAATGATCGATAATTGGTCCAGGCAAGTTTGATATTAATACATTTTTTATTTGAAATATTAAATGGTCATAACTGATGAAAAAAAGGTGAAAAACAAGAAATGTAA
>OMKY01211804.1:0-11997 GCA_900302395.1 Bregmaceros cantori | reverse complement strand
GTCTACCCCCGATCTCTTCAACCCAGTTTCCGACTAATCCTATCCAATAAAGATGGAAGAACGGCACTGGCGCCGGAAAAAAAAACTTGTGTGCCTATATGAATTAATTCTGGTTGTGTTTACTGATCGCAGTACCTGGCGCTTTGTCAAATACAAGCACTGACTGGTTACTGGTTACTCGACCACCGTACTAACCACCGTACTCGCCGGGATGCGTGGCCAACGAATTGTCCACGCATCCACCAAATGTGCTGTGACTGGAGAACACGATTTGATGGTCACTTTGTTCTTTACATGTTTTTCGACCCTGGTTTTATGCAGGGCTTGAAAACGGAATTATTTTTGAAATGTTCCGTTCCGAACGGTTCAGGCAGGTCTCTGTTTAACGTTATCGTTCTCGGAACCGTTCCGCCACCAAAATATCGGTCCTGAACCGGTTCGGAACACAAAAATTTTGTTCGTTCTTAAAGTTCCTCATATTGTGCAATATTAAGTTTAGATATAGTTTATACAAAATATATTTGGTGGACTTTCAAACTTTTGTGTAACTGTATCAACATTAAAAGGGGGTTTAAAACGCCTTCATTCACTTCCTCGTCTGTCCACATGATGGAGCACCAGATGCATGGGGCTTGATGACTGACAGTGAAAGTTGGATGCATGCACAACCGGAAACAGTCTCCCAGACATAGGAAATGTTCAAATATATAGGGAACAGAAAAAGGTTTTGTGGATTTCATAATGTTCCGTTTGTGTTCCGGAACATTTGAATACGTCTTTTTTCGTTTCCGTTTCCGCTCCTCGTAAAATTCCATACATTTACGTTCGTTTCCATTTTTCGTTTTTGTTCCTTTAACCGGTTCGGAGCCCTGTTCAGAGGTTCAAGGTGTCAAATCGGAAATCATCAAATGAGTGAGATATTTCTTTCTAAAGATTGCAGATGAATTAATATCAAGGTGAACCTGCGTCACTAAATGTTAGGGATTTGAAGTCAACTATGAGCATTAGAATTTAAAATGACAGGGGGCGTGCGGTGGCAGAGCGTTTAGAGAGCGCGTCCCCCAGACCATAGGTCGGGCAGTGCTGCAGGTGCAATTCCCCTGTTCTGCTTTTCTGCAATGCCCCCCCCTCCTCTCCCCGACTCTTTATCCCAGTTTCTGATTTAATCCTGTCACGATCTATCTCAATAAAATAATTAAAAAACGGAGCTTGCGCCCAAAAATTAGCTTAATAAATAATTTAAAATGACAAAAAAATGCAACTCACTAACGTGCCTATGTGAAAGACTAAACGAACGAGAAGTTCAATTATGCTTTATGACCGTATAATTATGGTGCGCTCGTGAGTTATTGAACGGAGCTGTATTGTTGTTCATAATTTGTTCATATCAGATTTTAAAAGCCTTCCGAGCGAAAAGACAGCAATTAAGCAACAAAAACACATTCCAAGCTGCACCGTTTCTATCCGCCTCTGAGAATCTAACCTTGCCCCTAATCTAAACCAATATTAAAAAAGTTGAATATTGTCTTTTGTTCTGCTTGTACAGCATCAATAATGTTGACAAATTATAGATGACAGCAACGTATAGAAAAGAACTAAAAAGTTCCTTTTTAGTGAACCACCTGTTCATAGTTGAGATGAATGAACAAATTCATTGTACAAGGACTGAAATGAAATTTGAACAAGTGAACTTGCCAAACACTGATGAAAGGCGCTCAACCACAAGCCATTGGGAACAATTTGGGGTTCAGTGTCTTGTCCAAAGACACTGACATGGAGACTGAGCTGGGATTTGAACCACCAACCTTTTGGTCTTCAACCTCATGGTCATGGTAACGGCTGCCCTCCCAACTGAGGTACAGCCAGCCCGATATAGTGCTAACTATTCCACCGTCCCCGTATTGACCTGTGAACATGGAGTATGTTGGTGCTGGTCTCGTCCCATTGCGTCTTCAGGTCTCTCAGCTTGGCATGGACGTCCCCCCTCAGGTCCTCATCTCCTTCTCCGGCCTGGAGGAGAGCCTCTCCTGCTGCAACAGCCAGCTCCACCAGAACACGGCCCTCATGTTCCCGTCCGTGGATTTTCTGAAGGGGCATTATTGACACGTTCAGTCACAACTCACCGACAACAAATTGATGCTTCTAGTTTTTGAGTTTGTGAGTAAAACGTTGACCATTTCAAAACCAATGAAAGATCGAATACAGGCCTTTGAGATCTGGTGCTACAGGAGAATGTTGAAAATCCCATGGACACAAAAGGTCACAAATAACGAAGTACTGGAAAGACTAAACAAAAATGTGCCTTCTTTGTATTATCCAGACCAAATGTTTGAAATTCTTTGGTCACATTGTGAGGAGAGGAAGTTTTCAGAGAATTCTATTGGATGGGAAACTTGATGGGAAGAGATGCAGAGGATGACCAAGACTGTCGTGGGCAAACAACATCTTCCAGTGGACAGAGGCCTCACTTATGTGCAGGCAGTAAGAAGGGCTCAGGACAGAAACGTCTGGCGTACTGTGGCATCCAACCCCCATGATGGGGATGGAACATGATGATGATGATGATTTGTCAGGGCGAGACAAGATGGACACATCATATTTTTCGCACGTAAAGCGGCCCGTTGGAGTGATGGCTAATGGCTGCATGGCCGAGTCGTGGGCTCCTAACCCACAGCACTGGGTTTCATCATATATTTAGACGTCAGGGTCATTTTCCAGCCAAGCGCCCAAAAGTTCCAACTAACTGAACGCATGGCCGCATCGCACTCGCTATGCACAGCGTACATTACAACTCTCCGCACTGCTATTAGTCTCTCTGCGTGGAGCCTTATAGAAGTACTATTAACTTAGCGTCCATGTGCTGTAGGGCTGAGTGATGACTTGTGCATTTATAATGAATTTTTAAATGCTTTCAGCCGGCCGCACACACGCACGCTGTTGACAGTTTGTTTGCAAGAGAAGGAGATGGTGTATGATTAGCGTGCCAGTCATTAATTATGGTATCATACATCCACACACACACACAGAAAGACGCAGAAATGACGGGGCAGCGACAGTGCAATGCTTAACCCATCCACTCACTACACACATCCAAGGTTGATTGATTTCTGGTCATTATCAAACGGCTCAGATTTATTTCTTCAAGTAATTATGGCTAAACTGTTGTGGATCTTGCATCAAGTGTGAGGTGTGTGATGGATGTAGGGCTGCAACTAATGATTATTTTCATCATCGATTGATTGGCCATTTTTACTGACGATTGTATCGATTAATCGGTTCGTTGTTTTATTTATTTTTTTTAACCCTTTGACGGCCTTGACAGGGTTTCATGTTTTTCGGTCTAGTTTGCTGGAGCTTTCAAAAAAAGCCGGAGAGGGGATTAGAAAACGTGGCCCTGATCGACCTATGGTCTGGGGGTCGCGCTACTTAACCTCTCTGCCACTACACCCCCATTGGTTCATTGTTTAAAATCAGAGCGATTATTAACCTGCTGAAATTCAATATTGCAGACTTTTTCATCATTTTGCTATCTTCATGTATTGTTAACATTTCCAAGAGCCTACAAGAGCCAACTTATTGGGTTTTCACCCAACCTTACTTGCTATTTTTATTATATTAATTGTGTTGCTGTGGGGCTAAACAGTGTTCAGTAAACAAGAGAATGTGTGGGGCCATGACACGGGGAATGGAGACTCGCATTGGGAAAAGCATATATTCACGTTTCCGCGAAGGGCCAAACAAGGAAACTTAATCGCTGCCGATTCATTGATCATCAAATGTGTGCTGCAGCAGGGCAAGTCGCGGGAGATGGCGCCTACTTTTAATATTATTTGGAAGCTAGGAAACGCCACTTTTCTTCATTAAATTGAAGACCTACCCAGGCTCCAACTTTATTTTCATGGACATTTTTGACGTCAAATTTTAATATTCAGTTTTCATCGTCTCCATTTATTTATTTTTCTTTTGACAAAAACGTATCTGCTTCAGCTCCTGGTGAATAGTGAGAGGCATTTCGGCACACCAAGGATCACATTGATCTATAAACAACATCAACATTAGAACGAGCGTGCGGTAGTCGTCCATAATTTTCATTTGACGTAAACAATTGTAGCTTCCAAAATAAACACTAAACATTTCTGCTGAAGAGCTTCTCTGGCTCTCCCGGAGAGCCAGAGTGAGATTGTCACGCGGCTGTGAAATGTACACCTTGCATCTAAATTTAAATCGTTTGTCACTACGTACATGACAAACGCAGTGCAGTCCACAAAAGCACTGCTCATTTGTTCAGAATTAAATACATGATTGCAGTGGAGTTGGAGGATTATACAGTCAACTGCAGCTGTCAAGATTGATGGAGATCTACCTATTATGATTCATTATGATGTGCTTAATTGTTCTTGGACGGCTGCATGAATATTCCCCAAGCCCATTAATCGTGTGCTGACCCGTTTAATATGTAAAATACAGCATTGATAGTTTAAATTGAATGTTGAAATATATTGAGAGTATGGGTGCGTATTCAATTGATTCAAATGAGTTCAATCATTGAAATTAGTTTAAATGGATACATGCCCCAAAATGGAGCAAAAAAAAAAAGTCTTAACCCTTTGCTCACGATAATAAAAATGTTCATACGAATTTGGATAAAATGTCTAAATCACTAACTATAATAAGAACAACTTAATTGTAATTAAATGTAATTAAATTAAATATGTTATATTCTTGTTTGAATTTAGTAATTAGACAGACTCAATCATAGACTGTATGTAACTTATTTTAACAAAATAAATTGATAATGTTTCAATGTAAAATTATGTTTTTTTTTGTTAATTGTGCAGTAATCCTGTTGACTATTTCGAGTTTAGTAATTCTTACAAATATTTTATTTTATAGAAAATAACTTGAAATGCCACATGAATGTTTATATACTTTGACTATTATTGAAAATGGCAATTGTGTCAAATTGTTTGGGTGCTACCAATTTTTGCAAGTTCAGGACTCTGTATTGGGACTCGGTATGGGGGATCGGGAGTTTTTCCTCTTTTATCTTTATTTTTTTCCTTTTGTGTGTATTTTGATCCATTGCACCCCTAATTGGGTAGGCTCTTCCAAGCCAATACCACAATGGTACGCAATCTGCAATAAGTGATATATCAACAAGTTTGCAAGGTTTCAAGTTAATAATCGTCTCGATTTTAAAGAGAAAATGACCAGATCAATCCATTAATAATCACAAAAAGGAGGCAAGACTGTTGCTCCAAGCCAGCCCCATACAAAGTATTGCTGCTGTGGCTTACTTCACAGCAGACGCAGCATAGTGAGATCGCCTCTCCTCACAGTCATATACTGCATGACCCCGCTCCCTCATTAGTTTAGTTTATTTTATTTTAAATATGTCGCTGAACATATCACACTTCCTATTCCTGAATAGGAAGGAGGTAGAAAGAAAAATACAAATACAATAGATGAAATACTTAGAACATAAACTGAGGGGGTCCGCGTTGGCCGAATGGTTATGGACACTGCACCTAACGCGACGCCATTCATGTTAGTGGCGCTGTGTCTACCGCAGCGTCCGCAGTGTCGCGAGTTCGACTATGCTCGTCGACTTGTCTGCAATGTCTACACCCGATCTCTTCAACTCAGTTTCCGATTAAACCTATCCAATAAAGATGGAAAAACAGCGCTGACGCTGGAAAAAATAACTTAAAAAAACCCATAAACTGTGAAGAAAACAACCAACCAAATTAGACATATTCAAAAAGTGAGTATGTGAGTGAGAAGAAGCTTATAATGTCTCACCCCTAACTCTACAATAAAAACATATTCTGCCTTTTTTTTTCTTTCGTCATTCTCATCCCCACCCTTTCACACAAACACTCTCAATGAAATGAGAAAATTGCGTTAGCACCGAAAAATAAGAAAAAATTACCGATTGATCAATGTCCAACATAACCATTAGCTGTGGCCCGACTTCCAAGTAATTCTGTGGCGACACAATAAATCTGGTTTCATCAGCTCCAGCGGTTTGCACCGTGGACCGGCATAAAGGGGGAGAATAAATCTTTCTTTTTGAGGCTCGCTTGTCAATTCAAATGGGTTGTAAGCTGACGCAGTTTGAATGCAAGAGTCGTCGACTGTGACAGCTGCAATTCATGGACTGACAGGCAGTGTCAGAGTGTGTGTCTGTGTGTCGGAGTGTGTGTCCAAGCATCACAAACAAGTGCACGTTTCTGAATGCTCACGTGTGTTTCGTCAGATGCCGTGTGGATGTGTGCGAGTCTGTATGAACACAAAAATCAGGGCTTGAAAACGAAATTATTTTTTAAAACGTTCCATTCTGAACGGTTCAGGCAGGCCTATGTTCAACGTTTTCATTCTCGGAATCGCTCCAGCACAAAACTATCGGTCCTGAACTGGTTCAGAAGGCAAAAATGTTGTTTGTTCTTCAAGTTTCTCATATTGTAAAATGTTAAGTTTAGTTATTGTTCATACAAAAACTATTTGGTGGACTTTCAAACTTCAGCGCAACTGTATTAACGTGAAAACTGGCTTTAAAACGCCATTACATTCACTTCGTCTTTCCACAAGATGGAGCCTCAGATGCATGGGGCTTGATGACTGACAGTGAAAGCTGGATGGATGCACAACCGGAAATAGTATCCCAGACATAGGATATGTTAAAATATGTAGAGAATGGGAAAAAACGTTTTTAACCTGTTTTGTGGATTTCATAATGTTCCATTTCTGTTGGTTCATGATACATATATACAACAATTAAGTTCATTACTTGGACACAAACTCATAACAATTAATGTATATGCTAATATTTTGATGATATTAATATATTAAACACATTTTGGATTTTCAGAAATGATAAAGTGATATCAAATTTGGTATTCCAATAGATAATGATGACAATAACAATGATTCAATTCCATGGCAATTAATCGATTATCACATTAGTTGTCGATTAATTTCATACTCGATTAGTCATTCGATTAATCGACTAATTACGCAGCTCTAGTGTTCACCTACCTCGGTCTCGGTCAGTCTGGCCCTCAGGGCGGCTCTGGGGCCGTGAGTGTTGTCGTTGTCATGGAGACAGTGTTGGATGTCGGTCATCCACAGCTGGGCTGACTCCAGCTTCTCCCTCCACTCGTGTTGCTGCTGCTGGCTCATCACCGCTGTCTGAACACACAGCACCAGTTACGGTGTGTTTCCACCAAGGCTGAATAATAAATCGCAATAGCTGATGAACCGCGCGGTGGCGCAACACACTTTGTCCAAAAACGGCAAGGGAGAGGCAATGCGTTTTTTTGCGCAATTATGGCACTTTAAATTACAGCTGCAACTGACTGATCGATGAAAAACGATTATTGAATTAATCGGCAACCAATTTGATAAATGATTAATCGACAGTGATTAATCATTTCCTTGTTTGGTCCGTAAGCTTGGATATTTAGTTTAGCGATAATAATAATTTTGAACGTTGAAAGTGATTCCATTAAGTCAGTTAATTCCATTAAGTTAGTAAATATTGACTTCTTTAACTTTGCAACTTCAATTGCGCAATTTTTTTTTGCATACATTTAAGTGCTTTAGAACTCATTGTGGCCTGCAAGTCATATAGTTTGACCTCATTTAGCCTATAACAAGGAAACACTTATCACCATCACGTATGGTTTACACATCATGTTAAATATTAGCTGTTTGTACAGTAAAAAAAAAGAAATAAATAGCTTCTCGCCCTCACGTTAGATTTCCACCCACTTCCAAACCGTGATTTGGAAGAGCTAAATGTATTCAACCGTCGACCCCATACAGTTTTCTGCCCCCATAGAACCGGACGGGACAAGTCCTCCCATTAAAATCGGCAGTAAACTATAATGTCCTTAACGAGCGCTATGCACATAATTGTAGATCTTGCGCTTAGCAGATGCCCGAGGAGAACCGGTTCCATTTGGCACCACCCTCCCCCTCCCCCACCTACCAACTGTTATGTTATGGGATCATACAAGATACAAAGTTTTATTCAATACAGCAAAATTTAAAAGCAAGTCCTCGGTTACTGATATATAATTTACCGATATATATCGGCTGATATGAGCCATTTTTCTCTATCGGTTCTCTATCGGGATTGGCGAATCCCAACAGCACAAATACATAAAATTGGTAGCACTTCATAATGATATGTATAGTAATGCTTAACTAAGGGTTAACTAAGGTTTGGATAATGAACGGGCTTAACTAACTCTTAACAAGGAGTCATTGTAGGAGTCATTAGTTAATGATTAACTAATGAGAAATAATTAAGTTGTAATGCTTAACTAAGGGTTAACCAAGGTTAGAATGATGGTTAACTAATGCTTAACTAATGGGCACACTTATTATGAAGTGCTACCATCAGATTTAATTTTAGTTTGTGTATTTTAGTTTGTGTCAAAGTAAGTAACTTTATCTCTGTACATTAGTTGGTTAAAAGGTGCCAAATTCTACTAGATTTCAAGTTGGCAAGATTAATTCCTCGCAATTGTTGCTCCCTGTGAGAATTTGGGAGAACTTTTCAAGGAAAAATTATCCAACCAATTAATCAATTAATCGTTTAAAATAATCAACAACTCATCGACTATTACAATAATCGTTGGTTGCAGCCCTAGCGAAAACATACAAGTGTACTGAGAGTAGGCTCTTCCATGACAATACTAAAAAATTGAAATGTTAGCAATACATGGAGATAGCAAAGTTGCAAAACGTTTGCAATATTAATATTGCAAAATTTTAATAATTAATGTTTCAGGTAGGCCTGTACGATTTTGGCAAACAAAAAAATCCTGATTTGTGTCTTTCAAATCTCAATTTTCTATTTGTTTCCGATTTCTTCCCGACCATTTGCAAATGGTGTCTATTTTTGGAGACAAGTAGAGACACCTCGTCCTTTGGCTTAGGATTAATACAATTATCAATTCATATGCATTTTATTCACCCATATAACTTGAAATCAGACCAGTGAAATCATTATCAATGTTAAAAAGGAAATCAGATTTGACGATTTCACTTTTTTAAAAATCCTCTGAACAAAATAATCCGATTTCGTTTTCAAATAGATTTTTTGCACAGCCCTAGTTTCAGGTTAATAATCATTCCAATTTTAAAAGGAAAGATTTATCATCAGTAAAAATGACTGATGAATCGATGATCAAAGTTAGTTGCAGCCCTAGAAATATGAACACAAAAAATGTATTGTGGCCAGAAAAGCTATTGTGCTTTAAAACGTTATTGTACGTTTTATTGAGTGAATATTGTGACAGGCCTAGTTCAGGTGAGAGCGTGAGAGCGGTCAGAGACTGGGAGCTGTATGAAGTGACACGGAGCAATCTGAATAATGCAAACAGAGCAGCCAACAGGGACCCAGCACAATGAGCTGAGAGAACAGATTATTACCATAGTGCAGAACCTTATCAGAATAGTCAAACAGTTTATCAGCCGTTTGGGGCGCGCCCCGAGACTGTTCCATTTCCACCTACCATGAATGATTCAACACAATCCATTCGGTGGTTTTTCAGCCAATGCCCATTTCACGGTAGGTTCCAGGACTTTGAACACAACATATTAATCACATAAAACTCTATAATGATCAACAGAAATCAAGCTATTTTTATAACAACCTTGATTAGTGCTGCAACGATTATTTTAATAGTTGATTAAAATAATTGATTAAATGAAATGAAATGTATACATTTCATCTCTAAACCAAACAACAAGTGAAAACAAAGCTAAAGAAAGTCAAGTTATGGACCAAACTAAAATTTGGCCATCTTGAATTCAGCCATCTTCTAACAGTGCATTTCCACTGGAATTCGTTGCCGCTTGGTTGGGCGGCGAAAGTCCCAAAAATACCATGTAAGTGGATGAGAGGAGACGCGGCATGGGCGCAAGAAATCAATTACTGCGCAACTCAGCGGCCGCGCAGCTCTCATTCGCCGCAGACATGCGCGAGCGGTGGACGCGGAAGTTGAAAAAGTGTAGCTCAAGCGCCACGCCGCTTTGGGGTTACCGGTGCGAGCTGTGCATCAAGCTTCCACCTATCCCACTCTGGCTCCAACGCACCTCACCATCTCTCTCCGTCCTCGCCTGCATTCCATTCCATTCAATCAAATAATAAAAGTGAGTCTGTCACCAGCTATTTTCTATCATTTTCTAGCTCAGTGCACTGCCCCCGAGAGCCGTGCGGGGCACTCGTCCGCTGGTGGGGGCATGTGGTTGGAGTTCGCAGCCCCGGGCAAGAGCAGCGCAGCTCCGTCGCCCTCTCCCACTGGTCTCACGGGGGGGAAACCACACACGGCCACCCGCTCTGCCCAGCGCCCTATCTCCCCCTCTTTGATTGTAAAGAATTAATAAGGCTGTGGTCGATATTCAGCTCCGCGAGTCTCTCTTGGCATGCGCCTTCCCTTCCACCTATTTGAATCGAGAGTTATAGCGTTTTGAAGGCGGTATCTCATCTAACGTTGACGCACAAGCGGCGACTCGAGTTGAAACGCCGCTGGCTCGAGCGCATATTTCGAGTTTCGCGCCAGCGAAAACAAGCGGCAACAAATTCGGGTGAAAACACACGTTAAGTGTTGGCCTCCAAAATCTTGTTATGTTCATGAACATAACCTAGAGCATAAACGCATCTGAGACAATTCCATTCGCTCAAAATGTATTGCATTAACACAAAGGATCTCCCGCGGCGGAGGAGGCAGCGCACGCAAAATCATTTCATCCCGTTTTTTTTACACTCCGTAGATAGAATAATCGTCAGTTGCATCGCTATTGAAAATATGTCATGGAAATGGCCCAGCCATGAAAGGATGTAGTGCATGTTAGATATGATGAGAAAATGCAGATCATCACAGTTGGCATGCTTTTTTCCTCCTCAGCCTGTCCATTTCCCAATTGGTATTTATCAGCGCATATTGACAAATAACGAACAACATAGACATGCACACAGTGGATGCCTAGCTATTCCTGCTGTTGTTGCATCGTATACTTGGTCTTATTGGTTTTCATACGGTGCAGATTTATAAAGGCTTTGTCTGTTCGGCGAGCATTCCAATCTGTGAGCGGTGTGGAGGACCGGGGGGGTTGAGTTCTATTCTCTGTGTCTGATAACGGGTAAAACAATGGCCTTTTGTTTTGGAGGATAAACACATACTTCAGCTTGATGTAGCTCACGCCAAGGTGAAAAACAAAAACACAAATCAGCCACCATGAGAGATAGACCTTTTTAATAGTAAATGGAGCGCGCTGTAGCTCAGTTGGTTGAGATTCTGCTCCAATGACCGGAGGGTTGAAATGTTGGTAGGTAGTAGGGCTGCAACTAACGGTTATTTTAATAGTCCATTATTCACCAATTACTGAGACGATTAAATATCGATTAATTGGTTAGAAATCTTTAGTAAAAAAAAAAAAAGAGTTGATTACTCGTACACAAACTCATCACGCCAATTTTTTTTTAAAAATTCATAATCATATTTTGGATTTTTGATAGGTACTTTATTTAGCCATGTGTACAGTGAAATTATTCCTGTGCATTTAACTCATCCCTGAGGAGTGGCAGTTACTTTCTGTAGACGATCCTTGCGCTGTCCCAGTCCATAATTATGGACTGGGACAGCGCAAGGATCGTCACTACAGAAAGTAACAGATAGCAACGTTGGATCAAAGAAGCAATAGAGATAAGGAAGCGTGGCAAGAACACCATCAACAGAGACGAAGGAGCTTACACTCTTTCACGTGTTTGGGACTCCATACTGCAACGGCCCCCTGACAAGGGGAGGCGTGGTCAGACTGGCGGGAAACCCAGTCAGGCCACGCCCACAAGGAAGTGATAAAGCTGCGGCGTCACCATGCCAACCGGACGCCACTCCTGATGAAGGTCGCAGAAAAAGCGACTGAAACTGTCGAGGTATTTAAAAACCTTATTCCTGTCATTTAAATGAAAATAGTTACTTA
>OMKY01211798.1:0-11219 GCA_900302395.1 Bregmaceros cantori | reverse complement strand
TATATATATATATATATATATATATATATATATATATATATATATATATAACAACATAATTACATCAACATCAAATATATTATTATATCATAACACATTATAATATAATCTAATATACATTTATATACATTGGAGTGTTACAGGAGGCCATGAGACCTCTGTGTTGAGCAAAAGGCTCATTAGCAGGGAACATGAGGATGAACCTCAATTGTCATGAACTGCTCCAAATGGGGATCAGCCATAATTGATGAAGTGTATTGGAGTTGGTGGAACATTATGTGCTGATTCTATTGTGTACTGCTTCAAACCCTAGCCGTTATGTCATCTGCATATCTTGTGAGGTGTAGAAAGTTGAAAGCAGATAAGACGTAGGTAGGTCTTGGTGATAAGTTGAACAATAACTTGTTTGTGTAGTGCCTGTGTTTTGGTTCTCTGTTTTCTATTGCCATGCAGCAAAGATGAAATTGCATTTATCTCAAACCCATGGTGCACATAACACATTAAAACCATTGCATAAAAACATTCTGTACATCAATGTTTTTTAATATAATTGGGGCAGTGGCATAAGTTGGTGCTGTTCAAGTTTTAGCTTTACAAACTATGAACAAGATTGCAGTTCTCTAATATTTCACCCACACATTACGGTTACACCCCCCTATGTTCCGAATCCCTATCCTATGTTCCGAAATCTCTATTTACCCAAGTTATGGGTATTGGGGGTTAACCCCTACTCTAAACCACTACCCTAACCCCTAAACGACCCATACATTTTCTGAAAATGGGGATTTCGGAACATAGGGATTTCGGAACATAGGGGTGTCTCCCACTTTACAATGCACTCCCGTTTGTTCAGACCCCCTAAAAACTCCTTGTCACCACTCTTTTGGCATGATCAGGACTTGGAAAGATAATCAGATACATGGACACGCATCGTTTCTTTGGTTCAGAAAGCGAGAGAACATACACTTTTGCATAAAAAAGGAAAATAATATTACTGCTGCAAATGGTGGTTTCCTTATTGACAGATTCCACTAGATGGAACAAGCAAGGCAGCACACAATGTGTTTGAAACGGCTTATCTCTGTAAAATCTGATTCACGTGTAGGCACAATAGTGCACACAAGTCAGTTTAACCATGCAAAGGCACACACCCAGCAAAAATAATTTGTTGCCGGGTGTGTGCATTTGTTTCCCTGAAGTGTGCATTTCCTTGGACAGTAGGGAGCTTCAGTCCATACAATTTTGTCTAATTTATTTTGGAAATGACAGGTTAAAGGTCTTTGAAATTCCAGTTTCGATCACTGATGCTGATACAAGATCAACAGACTAGTCGACTAATCCTTTCAATAAGTGTGTACAAACTAATAATTGTGAATATGTGAATTCCAATTGTGTGGTTTGTAACTAATTTCTCCTTTTGTTCATTCACCATCAAATCAACAATGGTGCAAGGAGAGGACGCTACATTGTTACACAATGCTCCTCTCCTAGCAATTATATTAACAGATTGAATTAACTGGTAAGCAGCATGATTAACGACACGAACAACTGAGCGCCGCTATCTTTTAAAATATCTTTTTGACTATAATCCCGTGTACCACTAAGAGCGTGCTCGTGTTCCGCTGGTGACAAGTGATTATATTTTGGTGCATTTCTGTAGCCTATAAGTAACTTATATCTAGATGTTTTGGCATCTGAGTACTTCTAGTTATCATTGAAATTGTCTATTTCAAATCCTGATTCAGTTCACCTATCCCTACATCACACTACTTTACATGAACCGTGTTCTTTATGCAGGCCCTCTCAGTGGGATGCTGGTGAGGCGGTACGGTAGTCGTCTGATGACCATGTCTGGGGGTCTGCTCTGTGCTGTTGCCATGGTCACCGCATCCTTCGCCACATCAGTCATACACCTCTACCTCTGTATCGGCCTGCTTGGAGGTATGTTCACCCCCATTCTGTGCAGAGTGCACACACTACATACTGAGAGACTGAAGAATAGGCTGGTGAATAGGCTGCAATGCAGGTCATCTATGCTATACCATCAGTAATTTTCTTTATTTTTATTTAAATTATATGTGGGGTCATGTAGGCTCCTCGCTTGCAGAAAAGCAGGCTCTAGCTTCTAGCAACCACTGTATACGTGACGACCAAAGATGTACCTCAATCTTGCCAAGGTTATTTGGGTACCTGATAACATGGTACTAATTTTATGGGGTTTTATCGGCCATTGTGGCAGAGGAAAGCAAGAAAGATGAAATTCAATATTTGATACCAACCACCAAACCAAAGGATGGAGACCAATCATCCCTTGACGTATGGATGAAGACAAGGCATTGAAGACAATGCTGCTTTTTATAATCATATCCAGTTCCCACCGTGCACTTTGTCCCAGGGCTTGAAAACGAAATATTTTTAAAAAGTTCCGTTCAGAACGGTTCAGGCAGGCCTATGTTTAATGGTTTCGTTCTCAGAAACGTTACACCACCAAAATACCTGAACCGGTTTGGAACGCAAAAAGTTAATTCGTTCTTAAAGTTCCTTATATTGTGCAATAATACGTTTAGATATAGTTAATACAAAATATATTTGGTGGACTTTCAAACTTCAGTGCAACTGTATTAATGTGAAACTGGGTTTAAAATGCCATTACATTCGCTTCCTCGTCTGTCCACAAGATGGACTTGGTGGATTTCATAATGTTCCGTTTCTGTTCCGGAACAGTTGAAGAAATATTTTTTTCGTTTCTGTTTCCGCTCCTCATAAAATTCCTTAAAATTCTGTTGGTTTTTGTTATCGTTTTTTTCCCCATCGACGAGGCAGGCCACTCCACAGCTTTAAAAGTTTTGGGCTAGACTTTCTGTAGCTGTATTCAATATTTTTCAGCTGCATTGACTATGGGGGCTGCAAAGAAATGAAAAGGCATATGTTGGAAAAACATTTTTTGTACAATAAAACCAACAGCAAGGCAGCAGAGAAAAACTCACTCAGTAGAAATACTTGGGGGAAAAAAAGAAAGCATTCCAAACATTTGGAATGTACTGTATATATGTATCTGAAATCGGCCACCAAAAATATTTCCCTCTTTTTAAACTTCAATTAATAGGGCAAGGACCATGAAAGGTGTTAACTAGTTAAAAAAAGTCACATAATACTTATTAAGATTGGATGGTCGCCCCACGTAAGGATTTTACACTGCAGAAAAATAACAATAAACAACATGATTTCAAAAGATGGGCCCATGTAGGAGGTACGTTTTTGACCTACATATTATATTCCTTTTGTATTTAATCTTTATCATTAGGTAAGCTCTCAATTAGCTCTTTTGGACAAAAAAACAACAACGAGTCCCAAACAGAAAATATGTTTACATTAACACTAATAACTGTAATGATTTTAATTGATAAAATCGACTAATAGTTGAATTTTGAAGTATAACACTTTTAGGTTATACGTGTATATTAGTTTATACATGCAATCCCTCCATTTTCCACTAGAGGGCGGGACAAACACGTCCATTTCTTTTTTAGAATCTAGATTCTAAATAATCAACGTTTTGAATGCTTTGCATTATATAATCATTTTCTTTTTTTTTTGAAACGCCATTGCATGAAGAAAACTCAGAACAATTGCATTTGTGCTGAGTAACTTTATTTTGTATTAAATATAGTAAGGGTGACATGACTTATCTGCACACAAAGGCAGCCAAGGCAGCGGCCACTAGACGGCAGCAAAGATCAAACTTGACATTTAATTGGGTGCGCGGTGGCAGAGTGGTAATGGAGCGCACCCCAAGACCAGAAGTTGAGCAGTGCTGCGGCTTGTAGTTGTGAGTTTTTCTGTAATGTATCACTATTTCTCTCTCAATAATGAAAAAAAAAGATGGCGCTTGCGCCCCAAAAAATAACTAAAAAAAAAAACAAAACTTAACATTTAACAAAATTCTATTTAAATTTTAATTGTGTTCCTGACTGTAAATAAATTGCGTACCTGCATGTAATATAATATTAATGACTCGCTGCTCCAATACGATATGGGCTGGTCCCTTATGTCAGCGGACTCCGAACAGTCCCTACATGAGATCAGCATAGTTATGTAATGGCCTAATGCAAGCGTGTAGGAGCAGTGTTTTGGGGAGACATTTTGAAGGCCCAAATCGAATTGGCTGTTCAGAAATGCTTTCGCATAATGGGTGATCTTGATGTTTTAAACCCTCTGTGCTACATGTAGTTGCTGTACAGCTAATCGTTTGTTTTGCTATTTACATAGAGGTTTATTTAATTTCTTATTTGCACCAGCCTGCCTGACCCAGGAGTTTTAGGGTGTATTCACAGCTGCCACCTGTAGTTCGAACTAAACCAAAAGAAAAAATTCTGTCTGGCGTTCTTTTTGTGTTGGTCTGAAAACAACCCCCCGAATTCTGGTGGGGGCTAAACAGCCGAACCGAGATCATTTCAGAGACTAGGTCTCGGTCCCCTTCGAAGCGAATTCTAGTGCGGTTCAAAGGGACAAGGGACAAACGCTCTTTTAGGGCATTGTTTTAAACCTTTGCACCATGGAGGCAATAAACAGGGTAGGATCGCTTATTGTCCATATTTTTCACTCTTAATCCAGGTCTGGGTCTGTCGCTGAACCTCAACGCTTCCATCAACATTATCAGTCAGTACTTCTTGAAGCGCCGCCCTCTGGCCAATGGTCTGGCGATGACAGGCAGCCCGGTCTTTTTGTGCTTCATGGCCCCCATGAACCAGTGGTTCCACCGCAACTACGGCTGGCGAGGCAGCTTCCTCATCCTGGGAGCTTTCCTGCTGCACTGCTGTGTTGCTGGCGCCCTCATGAGGCCACTTCCAAAGCGGCCCAACAATGGCAAGGACAAGTCAGGGAAAGGTAACCAGATGATAATTCTATTGCCTTTACTTTTTGTTCTAAATTTCGTACAGTGCCCAACACGTTTTGCTAGTGAGCCTTCCTAAACTGAGGGTGTGCTGAAAAGATGAACTGCACGGTATAAGGTTTTTTAGCCCATGTCATCCAGCTCTACTATATTGTAGAGCGCGGTTAGAAAAAAAAAATCTAAAATCAATTTAAAAATTGATTCAAGCTCAAAATTGAATGAATCGATTTCAAAGGAATGTGATTCAAAATTATTATTTCTGTTTTTCCCAGAAACCCCTGCCATGGGTATGTCATATGTAAGTAATGTAGCTAAAAGCAGTGATGTTGACTTTCTTAAGTGAGATAAAATGAGATAAAATTACAAATGGTCATGGGGCTGTTTTTGTTCCTTGGACAGTATTTATTTTAAACTAACAATCCAAACTCAAACTGTATTTATTTATATAATTTTACTTTTCATGCAGTGCAACACAAAGTGCTTTACAGAAACATGATGGTGAACAGTACAACAATACCCACAGCCTTCCAACACAAGCAAACTGGCACATACTCAGACACAGTCACATTCAGTCACAGACACACACACTGCTGCACTACACAGCATACACATACAGTATGCTGATGTACCGGTGACGGCAACATCCTAATTATAAGCCAGGTCAAAGAGATGTGTCTTGAGCTTCTTTTTAAAAACATCAACAGTCTCCACGGCCCTGAGGGCCTCCGGTAGACCATTCCGAGGGCCAAAGAAGGTGAAAGCGGCCTCTACATGCGATTTGGAACTACTAAGAGCCCCATGCCAGTGGACCTCGACGGCACTCAAGGTCCGTTCCGTGACGGCATTCCAGCAATATGTAAATCGGAATCAAATCGACACCAAGCCCTATTATACATTGTACCATGTGGAAAATGTTCAATGTTATCACTCTGCAGGTGAGGAAACTTCCAGCACGTTAACCCAGCTGCGGTCAGGTTGTAGTAAGCTGGTGGACGTGTCCCTCTTCAAGGACCGTGGCTTCCTCATCTACCTGGTGGGCAACACACTGTTCTTCTTCGGAGCATACGCTCCAATCGTCTTCCTCACAGCATTTGCTGTGAGCCGAGGTGTAGACGAGTTCTCTGCAGCCGGCCTGCTGTCCATCATGGGCTTTGTGGACATGTTCACAAGGCCGGGTAAGGGAATCCCACTCGGGGGTTGGGTGGTCAGACTACCTAACTAATGCTATCAGATTGATGAGGAGAGTAAGCAATGCTCAAACGTGTACATGTTCAAAAAAAGGGTAAAAAAGAAAATCATAGGGAAGTATATGGAGGTTGAACTACAGTAATTTCTAATAGTGTGTAATAGTGTGTGATATTGAAAGAGTGGATCGTAAGAAGACATATCAAGATCTAATGATCTTTGAAAAATATTTATAATGTTATACAGAGTTAACTACAGCTAAGCATATATTATAGAAATATATGTTGAGTGGTACACAACATTTGCCAAATATGGATAAAGAATTTGTATAAATTTGTATTAATATAGAATACAATTATAGACGTGTATAAATATGTGTATATGGGAGTATAATTATATATATATATTATAAATTAATGAAAGTGTATGCAGCATAGCATATATGTGTATGTAGTTAGATTCAAATGCTGCTTATACTAGACAAGGGGTGGGAGTAATAAGTTTTACTTCTTCTCACTCCTTTTCGAATATTTATTTCATCATCATTTTATTTATTTTCATTTTTATTTTCAGATTGTATTATTTCATTTTTATTTTCAGATTGTATTATTGTGTTTCCTTATTTGAAATTAATTTCATTTATTTTTGTATTTTGTGTGTGAGTGCTAATAATATTCGAAATAAACTTCATTCATTCATTCATTCATATATACCATACATACAGTGGAGGTACGATAAGCTGTACATACCAATGTAGCCGTTATATATATACCATACATACAGTGGAGGTACGATAAGCTGTACATACCAATGTAGCCGTTATATACACCATACATACAGGGGTACAGTGGTTAGCATGTAGAAGCAAGCGGTTCAAGGAACGAAAACGAAAAAGGAATTTTATGGAATTTTCAGTGGAGGGGAAACGAAAAAAAGAGGTCCTCGACTGTTCCGGAACAGAAATAGAACATTATTATAAATGTTTTTTCTTTTTTGTTCTCTAAATATCTTAACATATCCTATGTTTGCAAACTCCACTCACGGACAGCCGGGTGAAATATAGCAACTCTGCTAAGCCCGTTTTGTACAACCATCTTCTCATGTCGCATATCTTATGCTGAAATGTTAAATGGCTCTGTACTGTCTGTCCTAAAATAAAATTAATTCATTCATTCATTCATTCAGGGGCAAGAAGGGTGACCAGGTCTACGAGGTGGAGAGTATTCTGGAGGTCTGCAAGCGTGGGAGAGGCCTCCAGTACCTTGTCCACTGAGCTGGGTTTCCGGTGGAAGAACGGACATGGCTTATTGGAGGCCTTCTACCAGGCGAGACCCGGGGCACTCGGTGCGCCACGAGGGCGTGGCGTGGAGAGAGGGGCTCGTACTGTTGTGGCGGGAGTCGTCCACGAACTCCACAGACCGGATGACATTGTTCACGCACCACACGCCGCACACCTGTCACCAATCTGCGCATCCGCGCGGGCCTCTGGATTGGACCGCCGCCCCTTCATAATGAAGACGCTGCCCTGGGTCTGACGCGGCGGGATGAAATTCCCTTGAGCGCTGAGTCATGGAGATCCCTCCATGACTCACTACCTCACCTGGTTCATCTCCGTTGCTCCCGAAGTTGACTATGTCATCATGCATGTCTCGCTTCGATGAACATTCCATTCCCATCGAAGGGGGATTCTGTGCTGCGTCATCGCATCAGTGACTGTTATTAGATAGCCTTGCTTGTATACTTCATCTAATTACTTGACGTTGATTCGTCCACAACTTTTACTACTATTAAACGAGTTAGCAACTCCACTCTTTTCCTGCTTCTTGTACCATAACAACGGAAGAGATTACATGCACAACAAACTTCTATGCACGCAGCACGTCATGTCTCCCTCTCTGCTGCGGCGGTGACTGCATAGATGTGTCAGGAATGAAAAAGGCGAAGAGCGTGAAAGATGGAGAAGCTTTAAATTTAAAGCTTTGAAAGTTGGAAGAGTTTGAAAGTGTGGGGAGTGGAATATTTTAATCTGGGAAGAGGAAATTAATCGGGATCCTGTCTGTCAGTAAACGTAATATTTGCCTGCCATAGTGGGTATCTGCAGAGATGGCAAGTAACAAAGTACAAATACTCAAGTACTGTACTTAAGTAAAATGTTCAAGTATCTGTACTTTTAGAAGTAATTTTTTCTGCGATTACTTTTTACTTGTAGTGAGTACATTTTTAACAAAAATATCTGTATTTCTACTCCTTACTTTTACCAAAACAGGCTCGTTTCTCGCTTTCTTTTTGCATTGACGGGGTAGGATAACATCTATAATATTAGCCAGTAGGGGGCGCTGATGTACCGAGTACACTCCTAGTTATCAAGTGGATATCATTTAGTCCCGAGATATAAGATACATTAGGTTAGTTGTTAATTTATTCGAGCAATAGCATTGACAAACTAACATTGAAAAAATGCATTTTACATACAATTTTATTTGTAGTACTTTGTACTTTATACTTTCAAAAATACTTTTGAGTACATTTTGGAGCATGTACTTTTTACTTTCAAAAATACTTTTTGAGTACATTTCTGAGCCTGTACTTTTAACTTTACTTGAGTAGCTATTTGGATCAGTACTTTGTAGTCTTACTCAAGTTGTTTTTTTACAAATGTATTTTACTCTTACTCAAGTAAGAAATCCCGGTACTTTTGCCATCTCTGGGTATCTGTTGTGTCTGTGCGTGCACGCGGTCGTCTCTTTTTGAGAGTGCAAGGAAAATGCGCACAATTTTATTAATATATCATTGTTTTGTATTGTACACTAATCACTCCACATATTCCCTCCTTTCACTTTCAAGGGAAAGGCACTTGCTCCTGCGAGCCGCAGCTGCCACTTACAAGCTGGAGAGTGGGAAACTCACACCGTGAGCGGCAAAAGTGAAGTTTTGCTGCTGCCTCTCAACACACGCCGCTATAAAAATAGAATGCAGCAACGCGTTACAAGCTTCCAAAGCAAATTTTTTGTCTGGTGTGTACTGCTGAGGGTCATGATAATGCAATGTTAATTGAGAATAGGATTAACATAATTTGAATGTAATAATTCAATATTAAATACTATTTAAATACTAGGTATACATTCATGTGTAATACGACGCTACACTACTCGAGTGGGTATCGCTGTAGCTATCTCAGTCATAAATTATGTTGGCCCACCCTGGAAAGGGGGGATGGGAGGTAAGAATAAATAATGATGTTTTGGGCAGAGACAGCGATGGGTGAGAGATCTTCAAATATTGTTCGATGACCATTCCTGCAAATATTTGTAAATTCTGTAAATACTTTGTAAATTTCTATGTTGTGTTCAATTGTATAATTGTAACTCTGCAAGATCTTGATAAAGCTATTTGAACTCACTAACTGAAGTATGTGCTTAGCTTATATTATGAAACAGTGTTTATACAAAGCATGATTTCTACCTGCATGAATTGAGAATGTGATAATTTGTTACAGTTCCTGCTGGTAGTTGTTAGAACTACCATAGCACATGCAATATAGATGCATGGATGCATGTTAAAGGTGCATGCTTGGTGGAACTGGATACAATGCCTATTAGGCATTAAGCCCAAGGAGAGTGTAGTTTAACTCTCACAAAACGCCAGAGATACTGGCAGAACGTGAGTGTGAATGGGGACTCACAATAATAATTTAGCTCTATGCAGACAGACCGCAGAAGTGACTCGGTGCGATCGGGCAGCACCAGCTGATCTCATATACACACAATGGAATTCGTACAAGAGTATCAGTGACTTGAGATGGCCACAACTCGTGGTAGTGTTATAATCATTGACAGCCCCAATAATGGAATTGACTACGGGAATTTTGAGTCGCACAAGAAACCATAGCCACATGGTTGAGAGGCAGAGTTATTAACCATTAGGTAGACAAAGGTGATACTCAGCCTCTGGATCCAGGATAATGCCAGCAGGCTGACCTGAACGAAGCCTGCTGCCTATATAGGGAAGATACAGGTGCTAGTGGTTAGCATTAACTCTTACTCGTAGCTTCCTCTCTGGGCCATCCCAAACCTGAGCCATCAGGTTTGGGAAGGCAGGTGAATTGCTAGTGTATACATTGGTACAGTTCTACTCTACTATCATAGAATCCGTCTCACCTCCGTCATCATGTTGTGGTTTGCGGGTTCCACATCAGGAGGCAAATAGAGGCTGCAACCCGTCTTCCCCCCACAGAGAAGCTGATTGGTTGCAGCCTCTCTTCCATAGACACCCTGTACTCCTCCAGGACTCACAGGCATGTGACACGCATAACTGCAGACCGTTCCCACCCCGGCCATCATCTATTCACTCCACTCCCTTGAGTCCCTTCTGATAGGAGGATCCGGTCCATCAGAACCAAAACCCCGTCGCCATACATCTACTGAATGCCACTAAGTAGGCAAGTATCATGCCCCCTGCACTAAACACTGCCGTCTGCACTAAACACTTTAAGATCCCCCCAACTCCTGGCCCCACCAGCTACCCATATAGACTGCTGAGAACTGACTGACCACCCCCACACCTGCGGAGTTGCACTAGGAGTATGCCCTGCTCCAGCACTAGAGATGGCAAGTAACAAAGTACAAATACTTAAGTACTTTTCGAGTATTTGTACTTTTAGAAGTACTTTTTTCTGTGATTACTTTTAACTTGGACTGAGTAAATTTGTAACAAAAATATCTGTACTTCTACTCCTTATTTTTACCAATACAGGCTGGTTACTTTTTCTCTTGTTATGGATATTTGAAAGGCAATATCCAGTAACCTTGGTGAGTTCAGATAGGGAGGAAGCACACTGGTTGAATGGGTCTCAAGAGGTTTATTGAAACCCAAAATGTCTAAGGAGGGACAGATCAAACAGCCAGTGTCTGTCAGGATGTGCTGTCTGGAAATGCCCACGTTTCACAGAAACGTGCTATCTAATATAGAGAAGTGATAGTACATGTTATCAGAACCAGTGCATGTCTTACACGTCGAACACGACATCAAGCATGTCACATTATCACCCAAGAACATGACCTGTTTTAGCTAGTTACATAATGCATACATGTGTACGTGACAATGAGTGGAAAACACATTTGTACTTGATAATTTCTATTAC